>MU204446.1:27881484-27888214 GCA_017309775.1 Paedocypris sp. Pulau Singkep | reverse complement strand
AAAAAAAAAAAACACCCAAACAAACGTAAATGTTAAGCCTCTTCGCTTCTTAGATATTTACGTCTGATATTTTTGGCACTAATCTGATTCCATATAAACAGGACATGAAAGCGACAGTCAGGAAACCAGCACAGAGACAAACACGTGCGCGTTACAGTTCAAACCAACACTGCTGAGTGAGAGGAAGAGAGGAAGAGAGGAAGAGAGGAAGGAAGGAAGAGCAGATCCAATCAGACACGGCGGGGTCATAAAACCCTGTGGAAATGTCCATTAAACACACTATTTTCCAACAAATGAAGCGTGTGAAGCTCCATTCTTTAGTATGTGTACTGCCAGATATTCACCATCACAGCAGATCTGCGTTTCTCTCTCAAAACTCTCACATCACAAACACAATCACATTTATCTGTCCTTTTATTCTACTGTAATTTCTACCGTTCAACATTCTATGTTTCAAGAAGATTAAAAAAAACTATATAAAATAGGCAATTAAAAGAGGTATTTTTTTGTAATGAGCAAATCAGAAAAGCTTATTACTTTAAAACTATAATAATATAATTGTTTGTTGCCGTAACTTGAAAATTTTGGTTGCATCAGTATAATCACAAATATGTCGCTTAACTTTTTCCGGTGTAAATAGCTTTTTTATTTAGATATATTCATTGTGTTTTATGCATTTAAATGTGAAGATTATTATTATAATTTAATATAAACAGTTCAGCTAATGTAGTAGCAGATTGGATATTTTGCGTTTAAGTGTGAAGATTATTATTATTAATTTTTTTATTTAATATACATAATTCTGTTAATTTATTAATAGGTTGTTATTTGTATTTAAATGTGAATATTATTATTTAATATAAATAGTTCAGATAATTTATTATCACGTCAGGTTTTTTGTGTTTAAATGTAAAGATTATTGTTGTTACTCAATATTATAAGTTCAGCTAATTTATTAACAAGTTGTGTTTTTTGCATTTAAATGTGACACTTATTATTAGTGTTATTTATTATAAATAGTTCCGCTAATCTATTGGCAGTTTCGGTTCTTTGCGTTTAAACGTGAATTATTTTAATATTATCATTTACTCATGCTAGAACAACAGCTTGACAGAAAAAAAAATGAACATTAATAAGTCTAGAAGAAGATTAGTGAACTTAAAAACATAAACTGGTCCAATTTCATCCACATAAGTTGAGTAAATTAAGTTTCAGCTGGTAATTTTCCAGTTTTTATTGGATTGTCCACGCCGCTGGTTTCCTGGTGTCACTGGACGTTGTGGATTAACTGGATTAAATGGGTTTTGATTTACTCACCACGGCCGTCGCCACATCAGCACCAAGAGACGCCCAACTCAGAACCAGACTCACTACACCAAACACCATCATCCTGCACACACACACACACACACACACACACACACAGCATCCTCATCCAAGCAGTGCTTACATCATCCGTAATAAGCCATGAAAAATAACACACCAACGTGTATAACAGTCACTAATACGGTTTTAGTAGCTAATTATTTTTACTTGATAATAACTTTTCAAACAAATAAAAAAAAATCACATATAGAATGCTTTAATTGAACAGAAACAGAATTGCTTTAAAATGCTTTTAATTGAACAGTAACAAATGTTTAATGACACAATAAACACAGCAAATAAAACAGTAAATAAGTGTAAAAAAAAAAATATATATATATAAATTTTTATTTTTGATACATTTCTGTAATGGGAAAAAATGCATGAAAATATTTCTGAAACTTTGACTTGATTACATTTCTCTTTTTCATTAAATCGAAGTGGCAATAATTAGCACACGTTTATATAAATAAATAACATTATAAAAAATATACACGGAAAATATATTTAAAAAAAAGACTACAAGTCATGGATGAGATGGAGTCATGTTGTTCATTTTAACCACATTTTAGCACATTTTAACCCTCCTGTTATGTTCATTTCAGAAGAACATCAATAATGTTCACGGGTCAATTTGACCTGGGAGACTTTTATTATGCATAAAACTCATTTAAAATTTTTTATATAAATACATCAAATATGCCAAGCAGGAGAAGAAAAAAATACTTAAGTATTTTTAAAATATTTAAGAATTATTCCAAACTTTGAAAACGGATTAATTTGACCCAAACTAAGCATTATTTTTTAACTTGTATTAAAGCACAGTGTGTGTGTGTGTGTGTGTGTGTGTGTGTGTGTGTGTGTTTCACTCACGTCGTGAGGAGCCAGCGAGACTGTTTGGCCAGACCCAGACACGCCACCAGACAGATGACCAGATCCAGGATCAGGATCAGCAGGTACGTCAACCACCTTTCAAAAGCACAATCACTCTATCATTACTCTTACTGTAGGGCTCTAGTAACATATACACATACAAAAGGTGACGTGAATAAAGGTTCAAGCTCAAGTTTATTTATATGCCGCTTTTCTTAGTTCTAGACCAACGCAAAGTCGTTATGTGAATTAGGGGGGGGGTAGTCTTTTGTTTATCTAAATATATTACATTTTCCATTATTTACCTGTGTTCAGAAATTAGGAAGAAAAAAAAAAAAAAAAAAAAAATTATATATATATATATATATATATATATATATATATATATATATATATATATATATATATATATATATATATATATATATATAAAGGTGCAATAGATTGCGAGACGAATGTGTGATTTCTCGCAGAATAAATAAGTGCGGAGAGTTCATTAAAACCTGAAAAAAGATTGTTTAGATTAAATTGGAAATAGAACTTATTATGCCACACTGTTTAATCCGCAAACTTGTTTATCCCAATTAACCTAGTAAAATCACACACACACACACACACACACACACACACACACACACACACACTGACCCGCTGACACGGCAGACAAATATCCCAGCAGCCCCTGCTGTAGGCGATGACATCACTGCAGAAGCGTGCAGAGTGATGTCACCGCTCCTCTGCATTACTCATCCAGATGTGCTCATTACAGAAAACATCTGCAAACTTCAGCGAAAAATCCCTGGAACCCAGAACTTATAATGGTTCAAATGTTTCAAGGTTGATTATTCCGATCATTTTCCTTTTAAGAAAACGTTTGGATGTGGAGTCACGTGACCTCGGCTCCTCCCTCGTTTATGTTCTCTTTCTCTTTATGTTTCTTTCATCGCAAATGTCTTGTTTTCTACGACAACCATCTCATCTCTCTCTCTCTCTTTCTGTCACTCTCTTCGTGGTTCTCTGTGTTTCTCTCTCTGTTTCACTTCCCCTCCGTCTCTCTCTTTATTTTACTTTCTCTCTTTTTCTGTTTCACTTTCTTTCACTCTCTTTGTGTCTCTATTTTTCACTATCAGACTGTCTCTCTTATTCACTTTCTCTCTATTTTACTTTCTCTTTCTGTTTCACTTTCTGTCGCTCTCTTCGTCTCTCTGTTGTATCTCTCTCTCTCTCTCTCTCTCTCTCTCTCTCTCTCTCTCTCTCTTTCTTCTCTTTACCCCTCTACCTTCTCCCTCTACATCCATTTTCCCCTCTATCAATCTCTACTCTTAATTTCTCTCTATCTATCTCTCGCTTATTTACTCTCTGGCTATTTATATTTGTGTGCATCTAATCTCTCTCACTCTGGTCTCTTTACAAAAAAAAAAAAAAAAAACAGATAGATTCCTGGGCTATTTTTGTACGATATACAGCATTAAAAAGTTTGACCATTTTTGTAAGAAATACAGTAATAAAAATGGCAGATGTATCTTCAGGACACCCTACGTGTCTAATGTCTTACGAATACAAAACTTGCTTGTAATGTAATTAAGTTCTACTAAAATGTAACTACACATTGTGATATAAGACACTAGAAAATACCGACAAGACACAAATAAAATCCTAAAAATGCTTAAACACCAACCGTGCATCTTAAAATCCGATGCTTTGGATGTGGAAAACCAGGAGAAGTGCAGCGAGCGCTTGACGCCATCTTGACGTGACCCGGTTCACCCTCGCTGACAGAGCGATTCCCATCAACTCTCCAGTCGACTCTTTCTAAAGCATCCATTATTCATGAGCTCGGCCTATAGGCTTTAATATTTCATGCCCTAAAACCTTGTCAGAGGGAAATAAACCAGTGCGTCTATTTATGAACTGACGGGCATCACATCGCGCTCAGCCTCTGTAATATAATACGTCGCATCGGAAAATTGTTGAGCGAATGATGGACGGACAGAATCACAGACAGACATAAATTCTCTTACAAAAAAAAAAAAAAAAAGCAACACACACATTTCAAACAGACGATGACATTTATGAACTTCTTTGATTCTTTTCAAATACGTACATGTTATGAAATAAGGACCTAAATATATACTCTTACGTTCAGAAAATCTAGCTTCAACATTACATTATCTCCTTTATTTCTAGTATATGATAAATCATATCTCTCAAAGTCTCACATAGATACGAACTGAAATGTTTATCAGTGTTCACGTGAGCTTGTGTGCGCTTTGAGACAGTTAAACCGTGAAAAGCATCTTACAAATGCTCAGAACTTGAGCTTGAGCTCATTTTCTTACCCGCATTTTACCGCATTTTATCTTACCCTCATTTTCTTACCCGCATTT
Source organism: Paedocypris sp. Pulau Singkep (assembly GCA_017309775.1). Lineage (NCBI taxonomy): Eukaryota > Metazoa > Chordata > Actinopteri > Cypriniformes > Paedocypris > Paedocypris sp. Pulau Singkep. The sequence continues at coordinate 27,883,589 of MU204446.1, read as the reverse complement.
TCGCGTCAGTTCTAACGGTGTTGGTGTGTGTGTGCGCCAGCGCATTGACACTAATCGAATCCATAAAGCCGCCTCTCCTCTCAGTCATTCTTTCGCCGACAAAGCGCGATGCGCGGGTGTGACGGACCTCACGCAAACCAATAGGGTGTCGGGATGATACGTGTTTATTCGTCTCATCCAACCACAATCATTTACCCGCGTGATTTGTCTGGATGTTTTTTCTTTATTATATCGATTCAACACGGAAATAAACCGGTAATGCGGCTGGTTTTAAAGATGTAACGAATAGAAAATACTGATATTTGCTTTAAAAAAATAAGAAGTAGAAGTAGAAAGTACGCGGACAAATAAATACTCTAGAAAAGTAAAAGTAAGCCAAGTTTCTACTTTGGTGAGGTCTATTATATGACTTGACACCTGTTACCTGTAGTACTCCAGGTAGGCGGCGTGCTGGGCGATGGCGGACAGGTCGACCTTCTCTTTCTCCCAGTCAGGAAGCCCCAGCAGCTGCTTGATGATGTTGTCGGCCATTTGCTGCATGAACTGCAGCGTTTGCACGAAGTCTCCACGAGCGGCGAAGATCTCGTCCAGGCGAGACAAGTGTTCCTTCAGGCCGCTCTGCAACCCGCCCATGGTTCCTGTCACCTGCCAGAGCACATCAGCATGATTATGCGTGTGCGCGCAATAAATATAAGCAAACACACTTATACGTATCAATACACACACAATCAGTGTTGCTGTAAGATTGGTTCAACATTATATGTCTGACATAGACGTAGCCTGAACAACGATGGACAACGGACATTTTTCGTTTTTAAAAGACAATTTTTTCCCCCTAATTACTTAATAATAATAATAATAATAATAATAATAATAATAATAATAATAATAATAATAATGAGTATTTGTAGGGCGCTTTTCACAGTTTTAACTGTCTCAAAGCACACGTGTAAATATGTGAGTGTTGCTTTTTATTCAATTTATCGTCTGGATTGTTGTTCAATTACTTGAATTATATGTTAGTGTAGAAAATGTAAACAAAACCTAATAACAAGAACCAATCATCATCAACAACAACAACAACAACAACAATACTGTAAGTCACTGTAAGTACTGTAAAGTCACATTAACTTGTCTATTGTGTTATAATACACACAGTACAATAGTACAATGATAACATTTGAACCAAACAAAAAATAAACATCAGAGCTGATCAGTAGATTATGATGGTTTGTGTGTGTGTGTGTGTGTGTGTGTGTGTGTGTGTTATTGTTGTGAGCAAATTTATATACATGAAAATACTTCTCGGTAAGTATTAGTCAATTAAAATGTGCAGAAATGTGTTAACCCATTTGTAACCATGGAATAAAGTTTGAACCCATTTGTAACCATGGTAAAAAGGTTGTAGGTCAAAGGTTACAACAGGGATTTTTGAGTGGTACAAGATTAGGAGTGTTCGGTTTAACCAGTGGAGTTTTTAAAAGGTTAGAATGTGAGACTGTGTGTGAGTGGTTCAAGATCAGAAGTTTTCTGCGCATAGCGACTTTGCGTTGGTCTCGAACTAAGAAAAGCGCTACATAACTAAACTTGAACTTGAACTTTTAGAAAGGTACAAAACGGCAAATATGACCAAAGTTGTCACATTGTTGCGCAGCTTTACTGTCTAGCACAGAACAATGTTACACAGTTGAACTTTAAAGCAACAGCACGTATTAATGTGACAGTGTTTCATTTGTCATGTGACAGGGTTCCCACACTTTCTGAAAGACAAAATAAAAAAAATAAAAAAAAATTTTATTCCAGCACCAAATTGTTGTGGTAAAAAGTATATTTAAAATTATGCATAACCACAATCACAATAAAACATGTTTTGGACATTAAAAATGGACATCACATTTTTATAAACCGATTATAGGCAAACTATTACTACTTTACCGATTATAGGCAAAATTTGTATTTTAACTTTATTTAAAGTAAGAAATTGGACATCTTCCATTTTTCTCCATTTTCTCCACAGCAGCAAAGTGTGCAACACTCTACTGGTTTCAGACCAGTCTGATCCGCCCCTGCTGACACAGCAACTATTGTTCTGATGAAACTGGGCG
>MU204446.1:27868984-27878984 GCA_017309775.1 Paedocypris sp. Pulau Singkep | reverse complement strand
CAATGAATGCCAAATTAATTCATTGTTTTCAGACAAGCGCTGAAAAGCACCAATCAGGAAGTGAAAGGTTTCAGCGAGCGACTTCATCAGGGTCTTTGTCACTGAGTCCGTGGCTAATTATGTGCAGTGGACGCTGGGACGACAGACACTGGACGCTTTGTGGCGTCTAAAAGGCCACGTCTCTATGGAGAGAACCAAGAATGGAGGAATGAACGGTGGTCTTCAAAGCTCCATTACACGCTCTCTCACCAAGATCAGCAATACCAAGTAAACCTGAGAAAAAAACGTACGATTCCTGCGAGTGAGTGTCGTTACGTCATCGGCCTGGCCAGCGCTGATTCGAGATCAGAAGGCGGCCATTGACGTCAGATAAGCGACGGACTGAACCAGAAGCATTTGAAGGACTGAAATACAAGAGAATGTTTTATATTTATGTTTTATATTTAATTTATGTTTTAAAAGAGCCACACATGGCCCGCGAGCCACAGGTTCCCCACCTCTGGGATAATGGAGACGTTGCAAAGTTTCTCGGCTTGTTGTATTGCGGAAGTGGTTTGGAGAATGAAACAATGAAACGATATAAAATAGAACAATGGATATATATAAAATATTTCAGTCCATTGAATTTGTTAAAGTCGCAATCAATATACAATAAAACCAGTGCTGTCAAAGTTAACGAGTTAACGCACATGATTCATTTGAAGTGCTTAATCGCATCAATTTTTTTTATCGTCATTAATCACAGTTGCATTTTTTTTTTACTTTCGGTTTCACAACGTGCAATGAATAGAACCAAGAGAGCCGAGCACTATCTCCAGGTGCGGCTCATTAAAATCAGCAGCTCACAGTGGTCGTGTTTAAGTGACACTGACCTACTTTTCTCCTCTAAGATAGAAACACAAACACAGTTCCTTTTCAACCGAAAATAACTTTGTTCAAAAAGCCGAAACTTACGATTCATATGGATAAGATAAACAGACAACACTGTATTTACTCACACTTGTTTTTGAAAACAGACATTCTAAGCTTTATGTAGACATATGTTTAATCTTAAAGTGATAAGTATTTAATTAAGTTACAGTTAGTTTTCAGCTGACAAAGAGAAGGCAAAACTTCTTAGTTTTAGTATTATTTTTACATTGTCTTGTTTTTATTAAGAGTGTAACCTAAAAAAAAATCTACTTCAAACTTACAGTTAATGGATAACATTCATATGCAAGACCAAAATTGACAGTTTTTGTGTGTTTCATCTTGAAAAAAGTGCGGTTCGACCTCGGAGGGTTAAAAAACAACGACAATACATTGCAAAATGAGCAAAAATTATACTAAATTATTTTACAGTATTTAAACAAGTGTTTATTTAGTGTTGAGTTTACATGAATTTACATTATACACCTCAATATCCAAAATAACAAGCTTCAGTCTTTAAATTGTGATTCATTTGGTCAGTGAAGTACAATTAACTGGTTAAAAAAACCATCAATTTTTGAAACCATAACCATTTGAAAGCACTTGAATAAAACGTATTTTATTGTACATGTGCATCATGGTTTATTGCTTTTAGAGCGGGATTCTACCGCTTTAGTGTCGTCATGCTTTCATCAAGCTTTCGTTTTGAATTGCATATCATGAACAATAAATCAATAAAAGCATTAGCGCTCAAGAAACATGAGATCAGATGACATTTATGTGAAATCAGCAGTGATTTGATTTTGCATTTATCGTTTTGACAATGAATAGAACAGTAAAAACAGTAAGTTGTAATAGAAAGTTTCCAGGTCTTGTTTGTGTATTTCATCGTTACGATGGAAGTATTTTTCGACTATTATTATGTTTAATTATTTATTGTATTTTTTTGTGTATTTTTTTTATTGTATATTTATTATATTTATGTACGATCATAGTCTTTATTTTGTGCACAATGGGTTTTGACATAAATCAAACATAAAAATATAAATGGACATGTCAAATCGCATTTGCTAAGGCAGTTTGTTTAATACAAGTTTCCACAAGTGAAATCAGCACAGAGGTGATTCTTATGAAAATTATAAAAGTGAACAGATAAAGAGGGAAGAAATCAGGTAGAATGATGAAATGTCCCAAATTTTGTCCCAAATTCACATCGATTTGGAGGTTTTTGGACAATTTCGTCTCATTTAATGTCTGTCTCTATTTTGCTAAATATAATTTAAAATAAAGAGAAATGAAAGCGAGGCTTCGGCTGAGCTTCCGCCCGGAGCTGGAGAAACGCGAGCGGGTGTGTGAAATTGGCGCGTGAAGCAGGATTAAAGCGTCTTAGTGTCACTGTCAAACTCCTGCATTTAAATCAGAACAACGGTGATGGATATAAATAGGTCCGACTGAAGATGCAGAAAAGCGGTTTTACTCTCGCTGCAGCCTGCGAGGCCTTGAAAGGGACCATGACGAAAAGCAAAAAAGGACTTTTATAAATAGACAAACATAAAAGACTAAAAACAGCCGTGACATTTACTCAAACCGCAGCGTCTAACGTCAGTGCGGACCAAACTATTCTACAACAGAATAATCGACCGTGCTTATGAAACAATAATAATCTGGACAAAATTCAGCAATTGAGTATAAAATAGGGATGCACTGATAGCACTTTTTTGGAAAACCAGTATGAGTACTTGCTGAGTACTTAATAAAAACATGGCTTAAATTTACAGGTAACAGCTTTAGTCCTACAATAAAAAAAAACAAAAACTAAGGGGCATAGTTTGGAACTAAGAATACTGTATTTACTCGCTTATAAGTCGACCCCCCCCCCCCCAGTTCAGCTGTGAGATTGTGGTAAAGAGAGAAATGAGAGAAAAGTGAATAGATAGAAATGAGTGGAAACCCAATTTTGTGTTTTATACAAAGTCATTTCCGGTTATTATTACAGGACACTAAAGCGGCGCCGGGCACGCACCCCCTTCCAAAATGAGATGACCCTTAAAATATCATCACTTTATTTTTTCACAACTTAAACAACCTGTTCAGGTGCTCTTTAAGCCTATAGAAATGATATTGGTGGTAAAAGAAGCATAAAATCAAAGTAACCCTGTTTATTTAGGTTGGTTTTAATCTATTTAAGTTATTGTTATTTATGTTTAAGGTTTCATTTGTTATTGGTATGGTTGCATTATAATTTTAAAGATTTGTGGGAAAAGTGCCCTGCCCCTTTAAGAGAAATGCAAACATAAAGTCGAGTAAATACAGTACTTATTTAAAATGAAAAGCATGTTGTATGCAACATCGTACCGAATAAATAATTACAGAAAATGTAAATAACAGAAACCTATGGTTAGTTTCTAGTCACTTGACTGTTAGTGGGACGCTTCAGCTTGACTGGTGAACTGTACTTACCAAACTGTCCACGCCGGATAAGGTGTGATTGGCGTTGTAGAGCGAATAGGTCAGCTGGTACACCCCATCATTGGTTTCACTGTTGCCATAGAAACCGACTCCCACGGCAACGCTGAAAGGTCAGAAAGGGCAAAGGTCAAGTTTAACAGCCTCGTTTAGCTCTTCAGGCCCATCGCGAATTACAAAATGAATTGATTTGGGTGTAATTCCAACTGAATGTACTTTTAATGTAACTCAAATTCATATTTAAACTAGGGCTGTCAAAGTTAACTAGTTAACGCATGTGAATAATTTTAAGTGTCGTTGTAATTAATCGCGTCAATTTTTGAACAGACGTGGAGACAAATGAAATTGTGCAATGATTAGACCCAGAGAGCCCCACTAGTTTCACCCAGGTGTGGCTCATTATGAACAGAAGCTCAGAGTGACAAGAATAGACCCAGAGAGCCGAACTAGTGTCATCCAGGTGTGGCTCATCATGACAGACACTTTTTCATCGTGCTGTTTTGAATGGACTTGTTAAAAATGAGACTTGACCTTATTTAGGCGTCTCAACTACAAAATACGTAACTTGTTCAACGTCAAATTCAAATCTCTGTTCATCAAGCCGCCACTGTAGATTCATAGGGATTAGATAAAGACAATACTGCATTTACTTACATTTATATTTAAAAACAGACATTCTAAGCTTTATGTAATTTCTTTATGTCCATTCTAAGACATATAATTTCTACTTATCATACTCAAACATGAAACATAAGTATTTATTAAGTTAGTTTGTTTTCAGCTGACAAAAAGGCAAAACGTGCTTCAAGTTTTAGTTTTATTATTATTATTTATTTATTTATTTTTTCAAAAAACACAACGTCCTGTTTTTATTAAGAGTGTAACCTAAAAAAATGGGTACTTCAAACTTTCAATTGATGTATAACACGTAAGTCCAAAATTGACATTTTTGTGTATTTTATCTTGAACAAAGTGTGACTCAACCTCGGAGGGTTAAACAACTAAGTAATTATATTGCAAATTGAACAAAAATTACACTAAATTATATTGCAGTATTTAAACTAGTGTTTATTTAGTGTTGAGTTTACATTTATTTACATATCACACCTCATTATCTTTTATTGCAAGCTTTAGTCATTTAATCGCCATTAATCGCGATTAATTTGGTCAGGAAATTTAATGAGTTAAAAAAAGGGTTAGGTGCGATTAGCGAGTTAAAAAAATGTAATCGTTTGACAGCACTAATTTAAACGTTTAAGTGACAAAACACACACACACACACACACACACACACACACACACACAGAGACAGTTAGTCATTCACAATACATGGATCTAGACAAAGTCTTGAACATGAAAACGAAACCACTAAAAGCTGAGAGCGCTCAGGATCTGCATTCGCCGAGTGGATAATATCAAAGGGAATAATAAAGGGCGAGCGCGCGTTCAGGTCTTTATTATTCAGTAATGCTGCGCGGCGCTAGCGGCTAATGCTCACCACGCCGCGGAAACGACAAGCAAAACGGAGCTGGTGGGAAAAGCACAAACACTGCACATGAAAACCAGTGTCTATCCGCAGGAAACGTGCGGTCAATAATTTATCGACTTTGTATCTTTTGGAATTTGGATTTAAAGAAAAGCATTCAAATATTTCAGGGTATAAAATGTGACGTATTTTAAATTTGAGATGCATCGGCAAACTGCATGGATGTCATGAAATGTCACTGGCTTTTCTTTTATTTGTTCTAGAATAAAACGATTAGTTCTAGTTAATAGTTAATCTCAAAAAGGATAGAGTCTGGCAACCATTAACCGACTCACTGGAAAGCAGAATATTGTTGTTCACACGCGTCGTTTCAGGAAACAGGAAGTAACTGTGGAATGATGTCATCAGGTCAAGTTCATCTGTGTTTTTGTGACGGGCCTCAGGTCAAAGGTCAGCGGCTCTATAATCTCAAGTCACGTACCATCATCACAGGATCAATCTAATCCGTCCTCAGTTTGACATTTAGGAGAAAAAATTGGAGGAATATTTTTGAAGACAAAGAAGAAGACGAAAAAGAAGAAGACTAAAACAAAGAAGAAGAAGATGACGCAGATGATAACAAAGAAGAATACAAAGAAAAAAATTAAGAAAAAGAAGAAGACAAAGTAGAAGATGACAACGGAAAAGAAGGAAAAAAGTTGTAGACAAAGAAGACAAAGTAGATGAAAAAGATGATGAAAAAGAAGACAGAAGAAAACGAAGAAAAGAAGAAGATGAAGACGAAGAAGACAAAGTAGAAGATGACAACAATGACAACAACGACGAAGAAGAACAAGGCAAAGAAGACGAAGTAGAAGACGAAGTAGAAGAAGACTAGAAAGACGGAGACAAAGAAAACGAAAAAAAAAGAGACAAAGAAAAAGACGAAGAAGAAAAAGAAGACGAAAAACAACTAAGAAGAGAAGACAAAGACGACGATGAAGAAGAAAACGAAGTAGAAGAAGACGAAGAAGTAGACAAAGAAGACAATGAAGAAGACAAAGTAGAAGAAGAAGAAGACAAAGAATAAGACGATGAAGAAGACGACGATGAAGAAGGAGAGTGATTCTGCATCAGACTCGATGACACGGGCACAATCACATAAAGAATGCAAAGTGTCCTGGAGCCATGTGCATCTCAGGCAGCACTGACGCAGGAGTGTGTGTGTGTGTGTGTGTGTGTGTGTGTGTGAGCAGGAAGCTTTATTAAAATCATGCAAAGGCTGATTATCCTCATTAGTCAGACGCCTTTGGCGAAGCTTCAGAGCTTCTCTTGATCCACCTCTGGTTTGAAAGTGAAGCTGAACCGAATCGAGAAAATCAGGCACGGCATCATAAAGTACCACGTTTTAAAAGAACTTGAGTACCGTGGTAGCCCGACTTACGGAATTAATCCGTGCCGAGAGTCGTTTCCTTCGGCGAACGTTTTGTTAGCCGAGCCGCATTTTACTCAGACATCTCAAAAGCATCTTTATAAATGTACAGTATATAATGATATACGGACAATCTCACATGAACGATTACCGCCATCTTGAAACGACGTCATGCAAATCCCTGAGAGTTCCATGACCAAGCAATGTCAACGTTCTCGCGAGATTACAACAATTTCAAGGATTTTCACAGCGTCATTTCAAGATGGCGGCTCTACGAGAGAGGAAAAAAAAAACATTGCCATTCTGTGAGAATACAGACTTATTTTTAATTTTGGGAGCAAGATCTCTGAAACTAACTAGTGTTTTTGTTGTTTTTTGTTTATTTGGCGTGTAAAGAAGATTAAACAGCTGTTTTATACACGTCTGAACTCTCGTCTCCATGCACACTACCGGTAAGAAAGACGCGCTTCTTGCCGATAGTAAAAATATTTCGTAACTCGGGACGATATTTTCACGGCAACGCAGTTATCTAGGACACTCACAAGTCAGGGTACCACTGTTTTATTTTATTTTTTTTTTACACGTACTGAATTTAGTCTCGAAAAACACCAAGAAATGTTTAAAACAATAAACTCTTTAGTTATGCGATTTCATATATATCGAAATGGAATTTAACACTTCAATGTTGAAACTTCAAAATGGCAGAGCAAAGTACATAAAAAAATAACTCAACAAATAACAAATAAGTCATTCTCAGTCAAAGTCAAATGAGCAAAACAAAACAAACAAAAAAAGTAGTAAAATTCAATTCAGAGCAGAGTTTGATATGATTCACTTCTCAGTGTCAGAGGAGGAAAGTATTTCTAAATTCAGCCTCCACAAAGCTGGTTCTCAAAGTTCTTGGAACTTATTCTTGCTCTTTTTGGCCTGAAAACGAGGCCAGCGATGCTAAATGTTCAGGTGATTGAGCTGATAAACAGCGTCCAGTACCTGCAGCATCCTGCAGATGGCGATATCACCTCATCCACCCGAGAAATTAACCGCGGTACAAAAAGACGCCGACTTGTCGCGCACAAACACAATGTAATAAGGAACGGTAAGAGTCCATTCAAATGTAGTGGAGTAAAGACACAGATACTCAATCACAAATGTAGTCAAGTAGAGAGTAAAAGTTGCTTTTAGTTTTGATACTCCGTACTTGCACACGGCAGCCAAAATACTTAAGTAAAATGATAAAGCCCATTTACTCAAGTACTTTACACCACTGACCCCGCATGAGAGGACATAAGTGGTGGGTGCATCTGGATGGTGGTCGCGTAAAGATTCCAGGGCGAAACAATCCCAAGTTATTTGGTTATCGGGATAGCGGTGACAAAAACGAACAAACAAGAATTGAATTATAAATATAAGTTTCTGGAATGTTAGTAAGCAGAAGAATGAACTGCCGTTCTTCAGGCAGATCTATCGCATCTTAATGAACACAACAGGCTCCACATTACCGCCCGAGAAACTGTCGAGTTGGCGGATTTTTCCATCACAACAAGACTCTTCTTCTGGAAAGAACCTTCTCTCGTCCGAGCGATTACTAAACTCTGAAGATACTGCTGCGCTTGTGCCGCTTCCTTCCTGATCCACGACCTCATCGCCATCTTCATCATCAATGAGCCTCTGTGTTTGAGTCTAGATGCTGAAACCAGATTGTCCCGACTAAATGTAGATTATTGGCACATGACTTGGTGCTTCCTGCTTTCCAACTGAATGACCTGAGACGCAGAACTGGTCACTCAGAACCATTGTTCATGTCGACAAAGAGTTTTAATTTAGTTTTAGTTTTAGTCATAGTCTTTTGACTTAAACTCTGTTTTGTTTTGGTTCCAAATTAGTCATCTTAGTATTTTTTTTAGTTTTAGTCGACTAAATAACAAACGAAAATTATGATGCTCTTTATATTCTAAGCGTTTACTAAAGTTTCGATGTCTAAGAAATCCGAAAACGTAGTCAACTATGAACATGTAAAATATAGATCTTACTTAATTGGGGTTATTTTTAATCATGAAAAGTTATTTTTATGAATTTTTCTTTTAATCCAAACAAATGTATTCTCAGAAATGAAACCTAAACAAAGAGGAAATAAAATACAGTAGAATAAAATGATTTATACTTGCATCACTTTTATAAGTAACAAATAGTTGCACGGTGAAAGACAAAAAGAAGTTTGATCAGCAGGTGGCGCTTCAGGTGTGTTGTGTTTCTGCCCGTGATTGTTGCTTCACCCGCGGCTACAGAGAGTTTATCTAAAGTTGCATTGAATGTAAACTAATCTATATATCTGAGCGCTTTTTCCAGCCGAGAGACGACATTTTCAAAGAAGATTTTCGTGAAAGGCTCCGTGTCCTGATTGGTTCTCTTTGCGCGTGCACACGCCTTTCCCAAAAAGCTCAGATTCTGATTGGATGTTGTCACGAAAGGCATTTTCGTTTAGTATCGTTGACGAAAGTGTCAATAAATGTAGTTAAAGTTTTCGTCCCTGAGCGAGAATTTTTATTAAGTTCTCGTTTCATTTTCGTCAAGTAAAAAGTGTCATTGACGAAGACGATTACGAAAATATTTTGTCAATGAAATGAACACTGATTTGAACTGATTGTTTTTTTATCGTGATTGGCTCGTTGGTAGAGTTATCATCTGATGACGTCCGCTCTGCTGAGACTTCATGCCAGCTTTAGCAGAAGCACATCAATAATACAGAGTTTTACGGGACCGAACACGTCCTACGAAACACTACAATGGTGAAGTCGGCAATGAAAAGCTGTGTTCAAAAATCATCTTTTCTCAACAGACTTCTGAAACAGATCTCAATCATTTAACAAGATGGAAAGATTTGTGGAGAAGAAGAGACCATTAGAGTGAAAGAGAGTGAGAGAGAGAGAGAAAGAGAGAGAAAGTAAAATAAAGAGAGAGAGAGAGTAAGAGAGAGAGAGAGAGAGAGAGAGAGAGAGAAAGAGAGAGAGAGAGAAAGTGAAATGAAGAGAGAGAGTAAGAGAGAGAGAGAAATACGGAGAGTAAGTGAAACAGGGAGATAGAGAGACAGACTGAGAGAAAATGAAACAGAGAAAGAGAGAGAGAGAAAGAGACTGAGAGAAAGTGAAACAGAGAGAGAGAGTAAGTAAGTGAAAAGGAGAGAGAGTGAGAGAGAGTGAGAGAGAGAGAGAGAGGGAGAAAGATGCAGAGAATGTGAAACTGAGAGACGGTCTGATAAAACAGAGTGAAAAACAGAGACTCGAAAACTGAAGGAGAGAAAGAGTGACAAAAAGTGTGAAAAAAAGAGCGCGCGAGAGAGAGAGAAAAAGACAGATAGAAAGTGAAACAGAGAGAGACGGATAGAAAGTGAAACAGAGAGAGAGTGAGAGAGAGAGAGAGAGAGAGAGAGAGAGAGAGAGAGAGAGAGAGAGAGAGAGAGAGAGAGAGAGAGAGAGAGAGAGAGAGAGAGAGAGAGAGAGAGAGAGAGAGAGAGAGAAAAAGAGAGAGAGAGAGAGAGAGAGAGAGAGAGAGAGAGAGAGAGAGAGATACTGATAGTGAAACACAGAGACACAAAGACTGAGAGAAAGAGTCACAGAGTCACTGAGAGAGTGTAAAGTGAAACAGAAAGAGTGAGAGAGAAAGAAAGTGTAACAGAGAGAAAGTGAACATTCCTAAGGAGAAGGGGGAAATCCACCAGAAGTTTTACAATG
>MU204446.1:27846750-27859507 GCA_017309775.1 Paedocypris sp. Pulau Singkep | reverse complement strand
TAAATCGCTTTCAAATTACATTTGTTTGTTTTTTTGCAAAATTCATTTTCGTTTAAAACTTTTTTTCGCTTGCTTTTATTTTGGCTTCAAGTCCAATCAGAGAAGGGCCGCCCCCACGTGAAGCTTGTGTTACAAATCCAAACGCAAAAAAAAAAAAAAAAAAAAAAAAAAAAAAAAAAAAAAAAAAAAAAAAAAAAAAAAAAAAAAAAAAAAAAAAAAAAAAAAAAAAAAAAAAAAAAAAAAAAAAAAAAAAAAAAAAAAAAAAAAAAAGTGAACGAAAAAGTGAAAAAGAAAAAAAAAGTTTCAAACAAAAACGTGAAGCATTTTCGTTCGTTTCTTTGAAATTTACGTTTGATATTTTTGGCACTAATCTGATTCCATAATAAATTGTCTCAACAACTAAAGGTTAGAATAGAAGAGAATAGAATAAAATGCCTTTTTTGTCATTGTATCAAAGGATTTCAATGAAATTAGTGTTTGAAGCAAAAAGAAAGATGAAAAAGAAGAAATATACACACTGAAAAACCAATATAAATAACTACAATATATTAAAATATGGGCCAAAATATAGTAGACAAGAAACGGTTAATATATAACACAAGATACAAGAACACAAGAAAAATGCACCTGACAAAATATACATAACATACACAATATCAATAAACATGAGACGCGTCCATCCTGTGCGATTGTGTTAGCGTTACATCCGCACAGGAAATCTGCGAATCATACGGTCAGACGCCCTTTGACCCGACAAACAACACAATCTCCCATCAGCCCCGAGCACTCGCAGCCCTGCAAGCTGATTGGCTGTCAGTCCAGCAGGCGTGTGCTCAGCTGCTGCGCTCACAGACCAGACCAGATGGAATTATGACCTGAAATAACACGTCAGATTGTCCTTAAACGTACGTTTTCCCACATTTTATCGGATAACAAAGCGTCTTAAATACGTCTTTTTTACGTCTATTTACATTTTGGATGCGTTTAGCTCTTCTGGTTTGCTATCTTCTGATTCCATTTGGAACATTTTTGGAAAAAAAAATTACTATAAAGGAGTTTAATTGTCCAAATGTGTCCTGCTCTGTGATTGGATGCCTATCAATTTGGGGTGAGCTCCATTTTCAGGGCCATAAAAGCTGGGATTGGCTCCAGATGGCCGTGACCCAGAAAAGAAAAAGCAGCTGAGACTGTTTCTTTCTTCACAAATGTTTCAATAGCCCCTTTCACACATACAGACATTATCGGCAAATTGCCGGTAAATTGGCGGCATCCAGTCACGTGTGAATACGCACTGACATTAACGATGGCTCTGAGCCAATCAGAACATTCTGACGAGGGTCGCGCGCACGTTCACAGGTGCAGCTGTTTAAAAGGTGTCGCCAGGTAATCATGTCACCAAGTTTACCCGGATTTTTAAATAGCTGCGTGAATGGTGTTAACTGGTAAAATGCAAGTTCAAGTTATATTATATAGCGCTTTTTGAAGTTCAAGACCAACGCAAAGTCGCTAAAACCAACACATATTTGCCGTGTGAACAGTCTTGATCGGTAAAGTCGTTTTATCAATTAATCGACATTGCTGTGTGAAAGGGGCTAGTGTCTTTATACACTTGTATTTAATTCATATTTTATCTCTCTTTTTTACTTGTATTTTATTGCTTTTGTATTCTTGTTTTTATTGCTTTACTTTGTTCCGTCACCCCCCCCCCCCCCCGTTAACATGCTGGACGATTACAAAATACATTTAACTGCACGTTGTTGAAAAATAATTGTGGATGTGACAAATAAAATTTGAATTTGAAACTTTGATTTGAATTTTTAGGGTCGCTGTGATCCACCGAACAGTTTCACGTGGCCCTCACTTATGGATGTGTTGTGTACACGCGGCAAATATTTGAGATGACACCAAAACTTTATATTATTTTAAAACATCTGGGCGCAGTCTTTATGAAATACGTTTTTTTAATGAAAACTGATATTTCCATGAACACTGGGAAACATCAGACAGATCGTCACAACCTTCATTTGTCCCACAAATAAGTAATTTTATATCAAATTTGCAAGTTGTTTCAGTGTGTGTGTGCGTGTGTGTGTGCATATATATGTGCAAACATATCTGACTCGTTACATATTGATTAAACTGTATAATGTATAAACAATCTTTTGCTGTGGTGCATCTGTTGCCTGTCACTGTGGATCGAAGATAAAGAGAATTTGAATAATTTGCATTGTAGATGACAACAAGGCTGACATTGGCATTTAGAGACACACACACAGAAAAAGCGGCATTCTGTTGTAAATATTGCCTTTTTTTTTTTTTTTTTTTTACATATAGCCACATTTTCCGCTCATTTAACAAACCAAACCGACTCATACACACATGCTCAGCGTCTCGGGTCGAGCCTGAAAACCCACAGAGGGAAGGAAAAAAAAAAAGAATCCCACCAGCATCCGGATCTGCTGAAGAGTTATATTAGGATTCTGCGAGCGGAGTCAGCTGGAAGCCAGACTTCACCTTCTCAAACAGGGGAAATGGGTTAGGAAGGAGGACCCGGAGGGCATCAGAGGAGCGGAGCCAGAGCATCTGCTTCTCCGCCGACTCCCTTCACACCATCTGCCTTAATTAGAAGTGACGGCTACAGAAATGAGCATCGCGGACCCCCACAAGCCCCCTGATTCCAGCTCCAATCTACTGGATGTCAATAGTGCCGAATTACCACTTAAACCTCGCTACACAGGAGCAGGAATAAAATACGCTTTTTGTTTCTCCCCACAATGAGAGTTTATTGATTTTGTGAATCCAAATTGAAATTGGATTTTCAATCATTGATCAATGATTTTTTGACACTTTAATTGGATTAATACCGTATTTAAAAAAAAAAAATAACTACAAAAACCAACTATTTACATTTCACCAATGTTACACGAATAAAGAATGAAATAATACAAATAATTGGTGAATTCAAATTAACTATTTAATAATTTTTGGCAAGTTTTCACAAAACCACCAAAATCAAATTTGAAGACCACAACAAATGAAGAAAAGGTCTGTCAGGAAAATCACTTTTGGGAAGAACACTTTTTAAGAAACAGTTTTGGGAAAATTAGATATCTAACCTACTTTATGGGAAGAACATATCTAACTAATAACTGTATATTAATAACAAAGGGTGGACCGAATATTCATATTCATAACAGAGGCTGTGGGTGGGTGAAAATTTCAAAACGGGCCACCATTGGCCCGCGGGCCGGACTTTGGACATGCCTGATCTAGAACAGTGTGTGTGTGTGTGTGTCTTGCTTTTCCTTTCATGTTTGTGCGAATTAAAACCAGCACTGAACCAATAAATCGGTGCATTAATGGAACAATTGGCAGAAAACGCAGCAGCTGTATGCCAGGCCAAAACGAAACAGAAAAACGACATCGACAACAAAGCCACAACGATCGCGTCACGTGACAGACGTTTCGTTCACCGAGCGCACCTCCAAAACCACGTAAACTCCAAAAACCTTCCGAACCGAACTTATAGTCGAGACCTCATGGGTGGAACGACACACCACAGCTTTCGAACCGACTTTTTGCCAGCAGGACACGCGTGGAGCTCTTCTTCTTACCTGCTGGTAATTCTCCTCCAGCGGTTGGAACGTGTGATCCACCGGCTGGAACCTCAGGTTGACGTGAGGGAACTGATGGAGCCAGTAGGTCCACCACGGGGCGATGTAGTCCACCTTGGCAGGAGAAGACATGATCCTTCCAGCCGATCACGACACTTTCCTTCCTTCCCGGAGCGAGCGAGATCTCCGCTTGACTCGCCCGTCGCTTCTCAAAAAAAAGCCATCAACACACGCGTGAAACCGGCCGAGAGCTGGGACTAAAGTAGTCGAGGACTTGCGGGAAAACTTCCCCGAGGCACGAGCCCATAGGAAAAAAGCTCCACGCGTGGAATTAGTGCGCGAACCTGCGCTGAGGAAGCGAACCCGAAGCCATTCCCGCGTCCGCGCGCGTCTTCAGTCACTCGCGGGCGCGTGCACGTGCATGAAAGTACGCGCAGGCGCACGCGAGCGGCTTCAACGGTGCACGAGAAGGTAAACAATGAAGCGCGAGGATCTTCCATCGATTCGCCCATTAACTTTTTTTTTTTTTTACTTCTCTCTCTCTCACTCTCTCTTACTGTCAGAGTAAATAATTTTTCAAAACGTTTACGACTTTCAAAAAACACAACAATAACCTTACAACGAAATACACAAAGAGTACGGATTATATAAAGAACATTCCAAACCAAACCAAAAATAAAATAATAAAATAAAATAACTGAAAAAATGAAGCATATAGCAACATAGCGCAACAGAACAATGATGAGAGCACTATAAAAGTAGAGACTTGGAAATACACTTTACAAGATTTCTGGACTTTTTGTTGAGTTTGACCACAAGTTTAAGGGATTTATAATAATTGGTAAAGTAAGGAACTGACCAAAACGAATCACTTTCTGCAGGTTTGACGATGAATAATCGAATGGCGCCATCTGCCGGCCAAAGTGTAATAAATTGGATTTCTATCAGGTTTCTTAACAGTTTATTTGAAGTCCTATTGATTGACCCCAGTTGAGATAGTTTGGGGCAAACAGGCCAACGAGTGCTAATATCTGTAGGAACTCTGTCAATACTGTTGTATGAGCATTTCAGACGACCAAACTACTTTAAAGAACCAAGAATGACACCATTTTTGTGGTTTCACACGTTTTCCATGTAATGCAAATAATTCACGTGTAAAGTCGTAGTTTTGCACGTATTATCTTATTACAAAAACGTATAAGATATAATGAGTATAGTATTATATAATATATATATTATAAAGAGTATAATAGAGTATTATACATATTATAAATCATATCTTAAGATATTGTTATAAAGACAAAAGTCGAGTAGAGGCTAAATTGTGCCAGAATAGGAGGAAAATCCCAGATTAATCCCTTATCTCGGTGCGAAGTGGCCCACGAGAGCTTCAAAGTTTTGGGTCTAAAAATAAATACCATAAATACCAAAAAAAAAAAGTGATGGCGATGACCAAAAATTACATTTCCCACAATGCCTTTTGACTACAAGGCAGTGTTTCCTCAGTTTTATTGTTTTTCTTTATTCACTTGGGCAGTTTGATTCTTTATTAATGGAGTTACACATATTTTCATAAGATACATTTCATAATATTTATGTGAGAGCGACAAAGGTTTTCTACACCACTACTATTGTCACCTGAATAGGTTACAATAAAAAAAATTTTAAAAATAGGTATTTAACATTGAGTAGTTACATTTAGTCACATTTATAAGTTCGATCCAGCCCTTTGAGGACAGACATTTGCTGTTGTGGCCCTCCGTGTTAATGAGTTTGACACCCTTGTTCTACAAGATAATTTAATACAATTAAATTTAAATTTTACAATTTAAAAAAAAAGACTTTCAGCTAATTTTACAATGTAACAAGAACATTAAAAGTAACCAAATTACCCAAAAATGAAATGTATTCAGTTACACTATTTTTTCAGTCAAGTAGATCATTACAGTAACTTGTTACTTAGTAAAGTGTTACTCTCAACACTGCTAAAGTGAGAAAAAAAAACACAAACACAAAAGCACGTCATGTTTTCCAGATTTTATTACAACTTTTTGTACATGAGGGAGAGATTTACTTCAGCTCCTTCACAGCCAGACCTGTAACAGAGAGAGAGAGAGACGGGGTCAGTATGTGAGACGGTGAGACTCTCCATCATCAGCTCAGGCGGAGGAGAGAGTGGGCGTGTCCGTGAACCGGTGGAACTGACGTCTCAGAGCGGAGAAACGCAGCACTTGGTCCATTATTGTTCTAGCAAGTGTGTAAATGCACAAAGAGCACGGGACAGCCTCTCAGTACAAGGACAACTTGCCATGCGTTTGAAATTACAAAAACTATATATTATTTTATACAAATACAAATTTACACTAATACAAATTTTAGTGAAGATGCTAAACAACGAGTCTGGCAACCCGCAACAGATTGATGTTAAGCTTCAGGATATATAAATGTATTATTATTATTATTCCATGACTGCTTAGTCAATCGAATTGTTCACTTAACCTGTAATAAGAGTGAGACGAGTGGCCATATTTGCAAAAGTGTTCTGAATTTCTCCATCTAGTGAAGTGACACAGAAACCCGGAGCAGTGGGCAGCCTTAAGCCACTGGACCACAAATGACATGGAGTCTGTTCCTCACACTGATGGGCAGGAACTTTTTAAATGATCTAATAAAATAAAAGACTTCAACACAGGGTTTGTGAAATCAGTCGAGTCTGGGAAGTGCTCAAATCTTTTTCTCTCCTAACGTCTCTCCTCCTCCCAAGTCTTTCCTAACTCACTGAAATGTTCCCAGACTCTCGTTTATTATTAAAAAGACGGCAAAGTTCAGCAGCGAATCATAGCGCGACACGTCAGAGATAAAACAGCTCCTCCCTTCGCCGTCACATAGCAACCGACAAGGTTTCTCACATTCGGACAATGAATTTACTCATTTAAACTGAAAGTTAGAAATGACACACACACACACACACACACACACACACACACACAGGGCTTCTTCCCCAAGCACACATTCTTTCACACTAGGAAAAAAAGCATGAGAGAGAGAGTCAGACAATGCATATACATACAGAATATATGATACAAAAAATGATAAGAAATATATTAATTAAATCATTATAAATAGATTGAAAGCTTAATATACTCAATATCTGGGGTTCACAAGGAGGAAAAAAAAATAAAAAATAAGGCAGCTCAATCCTACAGAATATTAAATATTTCTAGCATAAAGCTAGTAAAGGATGTTCTGGGTTTGTTTGCATCACTTCGCTGGACGGTTAAATGTGGCACACAGCTCAGATTCGACCTCTAGTGACCATATGGACAAACACACTCCATTAGAATTTAGCTTTTTGGTAACTTTTAGCATCATTTCAAGTGTGTGTCACTTATCAGCATCTTAATGTGCACTGAGGAAAAAAACTAAACATTCTAAAAAGTTTGTTTTCTTGAAAATGTGTTTTGTTTTTTACATATTCACACATGCACTTTGAGAGTTGTAACTGTGAAAATGACCTTACAAATGACCTGAACTTAGCAAATAAAAAAAAAACTGATCAATTTTTTTCCCCTTACAAGATAAATTAGTCATCTTAGAGTTGAGAGAAAGATTAATTTGCTTGTTTCAAGAAAATAGGTCTCGTTTCAAGTCGTCTTACCAAGTAAAACCACCTCACCCAATTAGCATGATCGTTTGATTTGATTTACGCTCCCCCGCACTTTACTTTTGTTTTTAATTTTTTTATGTCATTAGTCATTTGGATATTTTGCAGTGTGTCACATCTTGTACATTAAAACACAGCCGTTGGAAGTCTCTAGCATGTATAAACATCCTCAATTTAATATTTTTGCTTTCGGCTTCAGTTCGAACCAGGCGTAGACGGGTCGGTCAGTGAACCAGGACCGGACGGAGACTCACCGGGTGGCAGGGACTGCTTGAGCTTCTCGGCCTTCTCTTTGTCTGTGATGACCAGAGTGTACAGGTATCTGCTGCAGCGCACCTTGAACTTCACATTGTCCTTGTTCTTCTTGATCTTGACGGCTGGAGGAAAAGATAAGCGGTTTCATTTATTTACACACAACACGGATAGAGGCACAGTACAAAAAGAGTCAATGAATCTGTAACCAACTATAGATTTAAATAAAATAAATAAATAACACTAAAAATATTAAATATATACCGTATTTTCTGGACTCTAAGACGCTAGTTTTTTCATAGGTTTTGAACCATGTGGCTTATACAAAGGTGCGGCTGTTCTGCAGATTTTTCCACCACTAGGGGCGCTCTAAACCGGAATTAGAATTAAAACTAAGACAAAATAAATGCAAAAAATACTCTACTTCTCCTTTAGCAGATATAATTTGTATGCGTTTCTGTTGCTGCAGTGTTAAAATACAGGTTAGGAAAGGATCTATTTAGTTACACACATGTACATTTACAATTCAAAATCGTTCTGTTCCTGTAGTAAATGCTCATCTAATCCAAAAACATACACATCTGTGGCTTGCAAAACTTTTTTTAATAGAGTGGATGCGGCTTGTTTATCTTTTCTTAATTATTAAAAAAAATATATAGAGCAGATGCGGCTCACAGTCCAGAAAAAAACGTTATATACATAACAGGACAGGTTGCGGCCTGATAACCGGAGGAGAACTTGTGATCAGAAGGTTGCAGGATTGAATCCCCGACTGACGCATTTGTGCAAAACGTTAATCTGCTGACCATCGCCACTGCTCCAGGCTTGTGTGTGTGTGTGTGTGTGTTCACTTTGTGCTCTAAACCTTAAACAACAGGTTAAATACCAAACACTCGCTCTACAACTTTGGGAACACGCACACACTCCGTCTCAAGTCGTGTCGTTCTGGGAGAAGAGCGTATTATCTTCTCAAGGTCAACAAATCAAGGTCTTACCACAAGACCTAAATGTGGTATCGTGAAGCAAGTCTGCCTGCCAAATAAAACGCTTCCCGTTTGTATGGAACAAAACTATAGTCTGTTAAACAAGGTGATTTAATTCGAAACATCTCACAAAAGGTCAAGAATAAAACTCACAATCTTTAACAATTCTTAACGCAGAAATTACAGCAGCACTTCTCGATCTTTAACTTCACATGTCACTACTAAACTAACTAACTAACTAGGCAAACCACAAGGCCCATTTATTTTTAAAAACGCTTTTGTGAGCAGAGTAGGTGAAATGTACTAATATCACCACACACAACATTCATTTAATTTTGTAATAAATAACCAGCTTTGTGATCAACTATATGAATTTAAGACAAGTAAGAAAACCAATGTAAAGCTGATCAGAATTAGCGTTTCTGGTGCAGAATAAAACATACGTGTAGTAAAACTAATACTTGAATTATTGCACGTATGATTTAATTTAACTTCAAAGAAAAAAAAAACCCCGGAACAAAAAGAACTCACACTTGGCATCCTTCCTCCTGGCTGTGAGCAGGAAATCTTTGATTTCTTCGATCTTGCGTGGCTGAAATAAAAAATAATAAAAACACACACACACCGCAAAATGTTAAATTAAAACATTACAGTGTCTGAACAACACATTTAATCTGAATCATGTTTAAACTATTAGACAAACTAAACCACCAGGTAAAATGAGGTCTACATAATTTAGACATGCAACCAAGCAGAAAACCGTTTAAGTTCAACTAATATTAGACATGAATTGGTGATTTGAGAATTTGCACATGTAAATGTGGATTATAACTAAAATACAGACAAATACCACTGTATTTACAAAAAACTGACATATATACTTGGCGTTTTAGGTAGAATATAATAACAATATATAACCATATATATAGTAACCATAATAACAACAATCTAAATAGTAAAAGTATAAACATCATTTTACAAATAACGTTAGATTGAAGACACTTAGTGATGAGGCGTGTTCACATTAGTCGCATTTACCGCCTTCTGACAAACACCTTATTAATAACGTTATAAGCGCGAAACTTATGTGCCCAAACACATACAGAAAACATATAGATGCGTTACACGGATTTTAAACAACAACAAACGTAACGTTCTCACCATTGCGTTTCAGCTGCGACTGGACCCTGCAAGTGACCAAAACAGCCTCGATTAAAACTCCATCCAACACAACACAGCGTAAATAATCAGTTTAACGACACGTGCGCGCGTATGTTTAACTAATATCAACGATTCGTGGCACCACAACTGCGGATTGACGAAGATTGAAACGGATAATTTAATGAGAGCTAAATGCTAACACTTACACGTCCTGCGAGCGAGGGGGAAAAGGGGCGGGACTTCCGCGTGAACGACTGATATGAACCGCCTACGGTGGCTGAAATGGGACAATATGTTAGGAAACGCTTAACTCACAGCGACATCTAGCGATGGGTTACTGAAATGAGCGTCTGCGTTACACAAGTTCGTGTGACTAAGTCCATTCCAGCTTGATATTTATTTGTTTAGACAAATTTGAAACGGAACAAAACGTGCACGTTTCATGTTTATGAAATATTGATTTATTTATTTTAAATTAAGTTAAATTAAATAATAATTTAATTTAATAATTACATAATGTTTGTTCATTATGATGTGTGTGTGGTGTTATATGGTTATGGTTATACATTTTTTATTTATAGGGTGTGCAGTGTTATTTATGTTTAGGTTAATGTATGCATGTTTATTTACTTGTTCTTTTTTTCATAAAGATATGTTTAATGTTCCCCTATACATTCTATCTGCTGATGTGCTGTGCAATATCCCAGATGTGGCACAAATACAGGCTTTTCATTCATTCATTCATTCATTCATTCATTCAAATTTTATTTTGCAACAACGTGCAGTGAAAAGTTGTTTTTACAATCGTCTGGCGTATAAATATAGTGTGGGAAGATGCAATAGAAATACAATAAAAAGGTAAGCGATAAAAAACAATCAAAATAGAGATAAAATATACTAATATAGATGAATAAAATATTTAAAAAAAATGCAATAATAAAAGGATACAAAATACAAGATAAAAAATGCTAGGCAAAATGTGAATAAAAAAAGATAAGAGATGAAGATACGCAAGTAAAAAGTAAAAATATGCAAGATAAAATATGAAGAAAAAAAAAAAAGATAAAAATACAATAAGCAGAGAAAGATACAAAATACAGAAAGTGATCCAAGTGATCCAGGTACACTCATTCATTCATATCTTTCCATCTGTCTATCTACGTATATTACACAGTCCAGTACAACATATTAAATACCATCTCATCACATTGTAACAGCTTTAAAACACAAACCGGCAATAATTACGCTAAATGATTAACTACTTTCAAATTTCGAAGCGTTGTGATGTACATAATTCATTTTATAACCTTCATGCTTGACGGCCAGACTCAATCCGACCCAAAGGCTTTCCTGTAAAAGTATAACGCCCATCAAAAATTCACATCTGGATTGTGAGCACATCTGCTGGACTCCTGAGTGACACGGGCGCTTCATTAATAAAGGCAAACCACTGTCCTCCGCCCTAACTGCCGTCCCACCAGCCCATATGCATTTGGGCCGGTGCAGAGGTCAGAGGTCAGACCCTCGGCCGAGCAGAATGCTGATCAGGATCCTTCGGCTTGGTGTGCTTGCTGCTTCCTGTCAGGGAATTTATTAAAAACCTGCTCGAGCTCAGACTGATTTTAACGAAGGGCTCGATGCAGCTCGTGCATTAAAACTTAAAGAAAACTCATGCATTAAAACTTTAAACTTAAAGACCAGGAGTCTGTCCTGAGCAGCGATGAGAACAATGGAAAAATAATGAGATTTTAACTTCATATGAATTTATATAACCGCTAAGTTTGGCTGATAAGTTAATGTTTAGCTTAGCTTAGCTAGCGGCTAAATTAGCATTAGCTTCCAACATAAACAAACTAAGTTAACGTTCGTCTGTCTGAAGGTCGAACTCTGGTAAACTTGTGTGGTTTTCCATTTTACTTGTATCACAATAATACACTGCAACTTTAATTTTAAGCTTTGTAAGAATTTTTACACCTGGTATGATTAGATTAGCGGCTAAGCTAATAAACTTTAAATGTAAATTAAATGTAGGGTCGCCACCCCGTCCCGATACACGGAATTGTCCATTTTTAAAAAGAAACGTTTAATACAAATCCTCCCTCACTACTCTTCCAGACCGCATTTCAATTGCATGCAGTTTATTTTTAATGTCTCGGTGAACATGTTTAAGTTGTAAAAGTGACGTCGTCGTCGTGCCGCTCAGTAACCCCGCCTCCGTAGCCCCGCCCCCGATGCGCCCTTTATTTTTTTAAACATTAAAAATAAGAACCGATCAACTTGTTTTTTTTGTATTTTAATATTTTCTACACACTAATAGAACACGTTATGCACAGATTAGTAATAAATACGCACATGTTTCCAACTGCAAACTACTGTTTTGTTCTGGAACTGAGCTAATAAACACTCATCCTGACTATAGCAGACGAAAAGCTATGAACCAATCAAATCGTTTTATTTAAAATTCTCCACGCAATGACATTATAGTACAAAGGAGGACACGTCATTTACTCTTCCTCACAACTATTTGCTTTAATTAATTAGGAAGCAGCAATAATTTTAAAAAATTATGCAGCAGCAATTTATTTTTTCTGAGAGAAAATAAATCGCCTGTTTATCTAAAGGACAGTCATCTGAGACGCATCACCTGCAGATGTTCCTCCACATGTTCTACTGTATTTATCAGGACACTAGATGGCAGGTGATGCACATACATGAGGAAATGAAAAGCCTTAGAGAAGCAGAATGAGGGCAGCATCTCACCAGCAATACAACCTTCTGGACACAGTCTTAGTTATTACATCCTTATTAGTCGCACAGTGGAGGAAGTTACAGTGCTCGCGCGCGGACACACACGCACACACACACACACACACGCACACACACTGTTTCTCTCTCATCTCTCTCACTCTCTCTCTTTTTCTCTCTGGCTGTCTGTCTGTCTTTCTCTCTCTCTCTCCATCTCTCTCTCTGTTTTTCTTTTTCTCTGTCTGTCTGTCTGTCTGTCTGTCTGTCTGTCTCTCTCTCTCTCTCTCTCTCTCTCTCTCTCTCTCTCTCTCTCTCTCTCTTTCTGTCTCTGGCTGTCT
>MU204446.1:27836640-27846650 GCA_017309775.1 Paedocypris sp. Pulau Singkep | reverse complement strand
TCTCTCTCTCTCTCTCTCTCTCTCTCTCTCTCTCTCTCTCTCTCTCTCTCTCTCTCTCTCTCTCTCTCTCTCTCTCTCTCTCTCTCTCTCTCTCTCTCTCTCTCTCTCTCTCTCTCTCTCTCTCTCTCTCTCTCTCTCTCTCTCTCTCTCTCTCTCTCTCTCTCTCTCGTGTTTCTGAGATGTTCCTGGAATGTTTACTGAGAAGACGTTTTTAACATAAAATTATGTTTAAACATCTGATTAATACACAAGCAAGATCGTTTCAAATTCTCACCTATTCAATTTTCAATTCCTCCCATGCACGAAACTTCAGGGTCAGACTAGTAATGGTAAATAACTATAATTAAGCTTCACTGATTATCAAATTGTATGTGTGTACACACACACACACACACGCGCGGCAGACACACACGCAGAATCATTCAAGCACGAAGCTCATTACAAATAGTTTTGCAATTTACTCCCCTGTAAAAATGAAACAGTTAACTTAAAATTAGGGCAAACAAATTCAAAGCTTTTCTTGCTCTATGAAGTTAAGCCAAACATTCTCTCTTTTTTTATTTATTTATTTATTATTTATTTATTTATTTTTGCCTAAAAACTTTATTAAACTTCTTACGTCCGAACAAAAAAACTCTATCTCTATCTATCTATCTATCTATCTATCTATCTATCTATCTATCTATCTATCTATCTATCTATCTATCTATCTATCTATCTATCTATCTATCTATCTATCTAACTATAAAAATATTTATTTATAAATATATATTTTTAATTTTCAACAATTTGACTGTGATTTAAAAAAAATTATATATAATGGGTATAATGGTATATAAACAGTATATATACAGTATATACACAACGCAGCATTCTTAGTCAAGACGCTGACCCCCACAGACCCAGTGACATCACAGCTCAAGACCGCCCACTGCTCCGGGTGTGTGTGTGTCACTTCACTCTGTGTGTGTGTGTGTGTGTGTAGCTTCACTGGGTGATTAAATGCACAGCGCACCATTTGGACACGGTCCCTAGAGGCCAAATTGACAAAGCCGCTCCCTTAACTCCCACATTAAGCTCCAGTGATTAAAACTTAAAACAATAAGCGTCTGTAGGCCTCGTTTCACACACCGCAGGAGTGTGTAGTGACACGCCGTCCATCACTCGGACCTTCAGGTGAGACCAGGATCCATCATGATTTGAATCCCGAAGCCCAAACGAGAGTCAGAAGCCGCATTCATCCCTCCATCATTAGCTTCACGCAACCTCATTCCATCTTTAACTCAAACGAATGGAGCTGCAGCAACACACACATCTGCTCACGGTTCGACACGGCGACATGAAATGGAATTTTTCATTACGAACGGAAATAAACGACCGGCGAAACGTTTCATTGGCACGATTGGCCGACTCTCCCGCTCTTTAATCACATTATGCGCATTGATTGGGCCGTATTGATTCCCGCGTCCCGACATCCTCGTATCTGAAAGCAATCAGAGCCGCGTCGGAGGATGAAGGACGTGGTTTTAACAAGGCCGTTTTTAATAATCTGTGATGATATTATCAAGAAGAATGTTGGAATTTAGATCATCATGATGCTTCAATGGACGGAGCGTTTGTCTCTTTTTTTTTGGTCCCCAGTGAAATTCACTTCACTATATGTAGAAATTCTTCTTGAAGCTTCGTTGGATGGAAGTTGGTCGACATCTGAAGGTCAACATGGGAAGTTTGGCATCTGTCCATCCTGTTCTATCAGGACAATCATCCATCCATCGCTCATGGGTCAACCATCTACCTATCCAGATATTTGGACCTGATCTTCCATTGGGTTATTCATTCATCTAACTCTCCATTCACTGGTCATCCGTCATGTTTGTCACTGGTCATTTTTCTGCCTATCGAGATTTGTGATTGGTCCATCCATTCTTTCAGGACATTAATCTGGTCAATCATTCTTCTTGTAGGTCATGTGTCCAATCTAATAATTAATCATTCCTCCACTTATCTGGTCAGTCATCCATCCATTCATTAAGTCATCCAACATTCAGCCGTCATCCATCTCTCATCCATCCATCCATCCATCCATCCACTCCATGCAGCACATCTTCTCAAAGTAATAGTCGAAAAAATCCTGAAGCTTCTCTACCTAGTTTAGCACTTCTTATTTTCTGAAAGTCAGCTTCCTGTCTGCAGTCTTCCTTCAAAGCAACCGTCTCCTCAAGCTTCCTGTCAACCTGAAGCCTCTCGGTCCACACGGCTGTCAGTCTCCCATCACTTCTGCTGGCTGGAACGGAAGATCTGTTGCCACAGCACGTGCCAAAGTTCCTGCGTGGAGATGTCCTCCAATTTATATTAGCGGAATTGAGCCATCAGAGCAACATATGGGAAATAATTTCCGAGCAGATTTCACACATTTCCCATCTCCATCAAAAACCCGCCACGAGTAATTCAATCAAGCCGCCGGAATGTTCCAGCATCTCCGTGAACGACCCTCATCTCAATGTTCTCATCTCAATGTTCTTCTGGCCTGAACCTAATGGCGGAAGCAGTAGGGCTCCGCGTTAATAACCAGACGGAGATGTTTGCCTCCATCCAGAGCGCAGAGCAAACCAGGCGGTCTGACGCCAACACGGACAACCACATGAGGCGTGACGTCTTCATTAGGAAACATCTCATTCCAGCCGATTGCTCGCAGGCTTTGTTAACAAACGTGCTGGAGGCTATTAGAAACAAGTGTGTGGAGATAATATACGGCTCCGAGCCACAGGAACCTGCTGAGGTTGGATGTCACCTGCTGCGTTTAACCCGGTTTCCACGTCAACCACAGACGCGGATGAACTTCTCACCTGCTTTACACTGCTCCACTCAAACAACTCACACTGAGACAAATACTCCTTCACGAAGTTTACTCAAAGTTCTCTTCACTTCACTGTTTGCCACATTCGACTCCAAAATATGATCCACAGAGATGACCTTTGACCTTTCTGACTGTCTGTTTTTCAGTCTATCTATCTATCTATCTATCTATCTATCTATCTATCTATCTATCTATCTATCTATCTATCTATCTATCTATCTATCTATCTATCTATCTATCTATCTATCTATCATCCATCCATCAACCCCCTCTATCTATCCAAACACCTATCTATCACAACATTTATCTATCTATCTATCTATCTATCTATCTATCTATCTATCTATCTATCTATCTATCTATCTATCTATCTATCTATCTATCTATCCATTTTTATACAATTCATCATCCATCTCACCCATCCATCCCTTCATCCATCCATTCATCCACCCTCCCACCACATCTGCCCAACAATCCATCCACCCATCCATCTATCTATTTGTCATCCATCCATAATTCATCTGTCTATATCCACCCATCCACCCACCCAACCACCAACCCATTCATCCATCCATCTATCCATCCATCCATCCATCTTTATACCATTTGTCATTCATCTCTCACTCATCCATCGCTCCATCCATCCCTTCATCCATCCATTCGTCCGCTCACCCATCCATCCATCTATCTATTCATCATCCATCCATCAATTCTCCATAATTCATCTCTCTCAACCCATCCATCCATCCATCCTTCAATCCATCTTCATATAATTCATCATCCATCTCTCACTCATCCATCGCTTCATCCATCCCTTCATCTACCCATCCATCCATCCATCAATCTCTCTATTCGTCATCCATCCATCATTCCTTCATAATTCATCTGTATCTATCCATCCATTCATCCACCCACCCAACAACCCACTCATTCATCCATCAATTTATCTACATGTCAACCATTCATCATTCCTCCATAATTCATCTGTCTCCATCCATCCATTCATCCACCCACCCAACAACCCATCCATCTGTGTGTTTTTCCATTCTTACACAACATATTTTCATAACATTTGCGATCAGGTTTTCATGGCACGTTATCAAACTGCTAATCAGAAATGTATAAATAAAACATAAATGTGAAAAAAATGGCGTAAATAAATAAGTAAAGCTCCAGAGTGCTTTGGAAAAGGTGGAGGAGAGCCGACGTGCCGCTGCTCCTGGTTTCCCTCCGCGTTATCCGATTCTGTTATTCATAATTAGAGCATCGGGGAATGATAAATCAACAGAGGGAACGAAAGCGAAAGAGAGAGGGAAAAGGAGAGAGAGAGAAAGAGCTGGCTATTAGCTTCTCTTAGCTGAGGATCCACATCACCAACTTTACTGATCCGCCAGTCTCATGACGTCTATTTATGGATTAAACGCAATTAGGATTGTGTTCAGCGAGCAAGACAGACACGCTCAGATTGGAACACACACCGAAACATTCACACCATCATTACTCCTGCTTTAATGAGGCTGCCGGATCATTCGTCAAAGGCGAGAGAGATTGCTCATAGGGAAAGTGGAGAGTGATGGAGGTGGAAGGAGGGAAAGAGAGACAGATAGAGAGACTGAGAAAGCAGGAGAGAGAGAGAGAGATGGGAAGTGAGAGGGAGAGAGAGAGAGAGACTGAGAAAGCGGGAGAGAGAGAGAGAGAGAGAGAGAGAGAGAGAGAGAGAGAGAGAGAGAGAGAGAGAGAGAGAGAGAGAGAGAGAGAGAGAGAGAGAGGGAGAGAGAGAGAGAGAGAGAGAGAGAGAGAGAGAGAGAGAGAGAGAGAGAGAGAGAGAGAGAGAGAGAGAGAGAGAGAGAGAGAGAGAGAGAGAGAGAGACTGAGAAAGCGGAAGAGAGAGAGAGAGAGAGAGAGAGAGAAGGCAGAGTAAGGACGTTTTGTGACGGAATAGTGATTTTGCCGGTGATTAAAAAGCCATTACAGGAACGACTCTCTCAGGTAATTTCGAAGGCAGTTACTCAAACCTTCTCCAGGAGGCCACATTGACGACATTTTCTACAGTATTACGTACACAATGTCAACGTTGACAGTATTGCACACTTAAATAAAACACGAAATACATATTCTAAATGACAAATCACACTAGAGAGCTTAAAATATCACAACAGGTCCTTAACAACACAAACTGAAACTAAAATCTGAAGCAGCGTAAAATGCATTTATAGGAAGTAATTGGGAAAATACCTTTACCCCCATTTAAATATGGTTGAACCATAAAAATGTGTGTATTATCCTAACCTCCTTTAAATATATTTACATATAAAGTGCATTGTGTTTCTACCATTCGGCTGAATATATTTAAACACATGGAAGTATAGTTATTGTTCATATATTTCAATCTTTCTGTCTTTGGCTTTATAGGAAATTGTTAACAATGCGTGTATACGTTAAAAACAAGTTCATAATGTCCCATTGATTGGATATACGTATTTTGAAATATATATATCTAAATTAGGGCTGTCAAAGTTAACGCGTTAACTCATGTGATTAATTAAATTAGTTTGTCGGGTCAAATTTTATTTTCACCTGATGCAGTTTTTTTCACTTCCGGTTTTTTTCCCCACTTCCGTTTTTTTTTACGCGCAATGAAGGGACTTTTAGACGGAGAGTTTCACTTTAATATGTTGCCAGATAACTTAGCAGATCGAACAAAAGTATCATGTGTACAATATTTTGCAAAGCTGGATGAAGTGTAAAAAAAGGCGTGACCGATCGCGTTGGACATGAAAAATTGGCGCCCGCTATAATAATGCTGATCATTTGAACGTATTATTCACGATTGCTCTTCTGAGGAAGAACCAGACCTACTGGAATCTACAGCCATTGATTTTTCCCGCGTTTGATTTTCACCCGGGTGAAACTCTCGAGGAAGTAATAATAGAAAAGGCTTCGCTTTATCAAGTGCGATGCGTCTGTTTGGGAATTGAATGGTTGTGGGGGACGGTCAGATAATGGGAAAATAAGTGTGTTAAAGATGATCACTAGTGCTTTCACCTGAAGATCTGCCGATGTGTGTGGAATATATGTAACGAAATAAAACATCAATGAAAGAACAACATCTGGTCTCTCTCTCTCTCTCTCTCTCTCTCAGTCTCTCTCTCTTTCTCTCTCTCTCTCTCTCACACACACACTCTCTCTCTCTCTCTCTCACACACACACACACACACACACACACACACACACACACTCTCTCTCTCTCTCTCTCTCTCTCACTCAATCACTCACACACTCTCTCTCTCTCTCACTCTTTCTCTCACTCTCTCTCTATCTCTCTCACTTAATCAATCACTCACACACTATCTCTCACTCACACTCTCTCACTCTCACAAACTCTCTCACTAACTCACTCACTCACACTCTCTTACACACACTCTCACTCACATTCTCACTCACTTTCTCTCTCTCTTTCACACACTCTCTCTCACTCATACACTCTCACACACTCTCTCTCTCTCTCTCTCTCACTCACTCTCTCTTACACACACTCTCTCTCAATCTCTCTCTCACTTACACTCTCACTCTCACTCACACACAATCTCTCACTCTCACACACACACACACACACACACACACACTTAATTTCACAGTTTCTTTCTTCTCTTCTCTTGTCTTCTCTTCTCTTTTTCTCTCACCCGCCTTCTCATCCCTTCTCTCTTTTTTATCTCAGAGATGTGAAGACCTAGACCTCACGAGAGCCTATAGGGCCTCACTTTGGCAAAAACTAGCAATTGGGGTGCCACTGTGCTAAATGCAGGAACACACAGACACACACACACACACACACACACACACACACACACACACACACACACACACACACACACACATACATACATACATACACACACCCACACAAGTTTGATTTAAGACTTAATTAATCACATTTTCTTGGTATGATATTTGTCAAACCTAATGACAAGAAAGCGAAATTCTCAATGCTTTCATTGGAATCTTCAAGACCTTCATTTGAGACTTGATTCGCAGGCAACTTATCAATTCAGATTGGCTTAATAAGATTCTTAAATAGCGTCTTTACCGGCCAAACCTATTAATGGTTAAATGAGGCTAAAAAGCAGAGGGAAAACAAATGAAAGTGCACTTCTCCTCCATCTGTCCGTCACTCCATTAGCCTCTTTTTAAATGTAAGAGGATACAGAGTTCAGAAATGGAAAATTAATTGAAGTATCTAATTCAATTTCTCTCCTCGTTCCTCACTGTGATTTAATTCCCCGAGATCTCGGCTTCTGCGTCCTACAGGCCTCAGACTTTCTTCTTTCCATCGAACACAATTAAACCGCCTCCACCGGGAACGTTTAGAGCAAAGTTTGGACATCGCCGCTCATCTCGGATCGTGTGGATTATTGGAAACGATCAATAATGTCACGGCAAAGAGACGGTGGCGTCATCGTGAATGAGACGCTCATCGGGGAAAGCGAAACCAGTAGGATTTGGTGAAGCAACCGTGTCTGCCATACTCATTTAGAATGGTTCTTTATATTATGATTGGCAACTCGCCCGTTTTGGTGGGTTTTTTTCTTTTTATAGAACATCACCATTATCTAAAAATTGTTGTGTGTGGTTGTGTACAACTATGCAAAGATCGCGGTCCATGATCTTGTAGGATGGATGTGAAAATATGTGCGATGTATGCGAGCTGGACCACAACTGCCATTAAAGAAACAGAGATGAATGGATGAATTAATTAATTAATGGATGGATGGATGAGGAATTAGGAGTAGTCCTGAGTGATGCTTAGAAATGTATGTGAGTGAAATGAATGTGAGTGATGTATAGAAAGAAAGAGAACAAGAGAAGAGAAAAATGAGAAAGGGAACTTTCTCAGAGAGAGAGAGAGGGGGAGAGAAGAGATAGAAGATATATTTTTAGGATATATTGATTAAAGATATATACAGTAAAGAGAAGAGAATGAGAAGAAGAGGATGAAAGAAATTGATACCGATGAGCAAACAGACAGAGGAGAGAGAAAGTGAGAAAGAAAGAGTAGGAGAACGCAAGAGGAACAGAAGAAGAGAGAGAAAGAGAGAGAGAACAAAAAAAATGGAAAAAAGAAAGAGATATAGAGGGGGGGGGGGTTAGTTTGGAGACAGAAAAATGAGAAAGAAATGGAAAGAAAGGTTGATAGGGAGAAATTGGAAGAGACAGAGAGGAGAGACAATGAAAAAGAGATTGAGAAATTTGAGGATGAAAGAGATTGATACTGAGAAACAAACAGACATAGAAGAAAGAAAGAGTAGGAGAAAGCAAGAGATGGAGGACAGAGAAAGAGAGAGAGAGAGAGAGAGAGAGAGAGAGAGAGAGAGAGAGAGACAGAGAGAGACATTTTAATATGTCAGTTTGTTTCAGAGGATTTTGAAGTTTCTATTTGTGCAAGATGTAAGTAGCACATCAGTCAACAACTCACCTTTCTTCTTCTGCAGCATTATTATACATAGTTTTATTATTTAGAAAAGTGATGCAAAATTTAGTAGCTTAACTTTTTAATTTTTAATTTCTCCAAAAGCAGCACACGTACTGTAGATGTCGTCATTCTGGCTGAAATGAACTCGTACTGGATTTAGCCTCAAAAAACAACACCAAGAAAAACAAGAAACTTCTTATTTATGAGGTTTCATTTCCTAATTTAGAAATGAATTTTAACACCTCAACGTTCAGAAATGGCAGAACAAAATGCAGTGTTACCCCGACATACCAATGTCTTTTCTAACAAAAAAACCAGAGTAACGAAATGCATCGGCGCGAAAATTTCGGTACACGAAACAAACGCAATTGCATGATGGAGACGGTCCAGAGTTGTAAACATCTGTTGTTTAATTCTCACGCACAACAAATAAACAAAAAAACCAACAAAAACCGCTGCTTTAGTTTCCAGTTCAAGTTCAAGTTTATTTTTGTAGCGCTTTTTTTAGTTCAAGACGCTATTAAAAATTCATAGGGATTAAGTAAACAGGATTATATATACATATATATTAGTGTTGTCAAACGATTCATTTATTTTAACTAGTTAATTGCACTTCCCTAACCAAATTAATCGCGATTAATGGCGATTAAAAGACTAAAGCTTGGAATAATGGATAATAAGGTGTAGTATGCAAATTAATGTAAACTCAACATTAAATATACACTAGTTTAAATACTACAATATAATTTAGTATAATTTTTGTTCAGTTTGCAATATTTTCTATAACCCTCCGAGGTCGAGTCACTCTTTATAAAACACACAAAAAAAGTAAAATTTGCACTTACATATAAGTGTTATAGATGTGCCCATTTTTTTAGGCTACACTCAATATACGCTACAAAAAATAAAAACAGGACATTGTGTCTTTTGTAAAAACAAATAACTAAATAATAAAACTAAAACTTGAAGCACGTTTTGCCTTCCTTTTGTCAGCTGAAAACAAACTAACTTATTAAATACGTATCACTCTAACATAAAACATACGTCTTAGAATGTACATAAAAAACTTACATAAAGCTTGGAATGGTTTTGAAGTGAAACTCGAAAACCGGGAAAACCGGAAGTGCGATTAATGGCGTTAATAAAATTTGACGCGATTAAACTAATTTAATTAATCGCATGAGTTAACTCGTTAATTTTGACAGCCCTAATACATACATAAATGTATACTGTATAACACAAGGACATACAGAAAGGGAGACAGACAGACAGACAGACACACCGATAGTCTCCTTTTTTGTCCCACAAATAAACTTACAAATAAACACAAATAAACGTTTATTTACTGCATTTTTGCAGTTGTGGACTCAAACCTTATGAACAACTTTAGTTCAGAAAGGGCGGATCTTAAAGCGTGACAGAACACTGGCGAGGTTTGACCGAGTTTGTCGCTCACATTAGCCCCGATGCTTTCATCAATACATCTTAGTGAAGACATCAGCGCGGTTCTACTGAAAGGCCAGAAGGTTTCTCCTGCTCTTCTGACACTTCCACAGCTCCTGCTCTCACGTGTAAGTGCTGGCGAGTGAGAAACATCGGTGAGATGTGAGGAACACGTGTGGCTCAGCGCACGCTAGCCGGTGTTTGTGTTATAACATTTTGTATTATATTTCATTGTTATTG
>MU204446.1:27804878-27817081 GCA_017309775.1 Paedocypris sp. Pulau Singkep | reverse complement strand
CATCTCTCTCTCTCTCTCTCTCTCTCTCTCTCTCTCTTTCCCATTCTACATCTCTCTATCTGTTTCATTCTCTCTCTCTGTCTTTCTGTCTCTCATTCTGTCTTTTCCATTCTACATCTCTCTCTGTCGTTCTGTCTCTCTCTCTCTCTCTCTCTCTCTCTCTCTCTCTCTCACTCTCTCTCTCTCTCTTTTTCCCATCCTACACCACTCTCTTTTCCTCTCTTTCTCTCTCTCAGTCTCCATCCCTCAGAGCCACCTTCCTGTCTCCTTCCTCGCAATTAAAATCAAATCAATTATTTTGTCTGTAATAGTGAACCAAGTACGAGAATTTAAAATAGAAATCAATTTCTTTATTGAAAAAGAAAAAAAAAGGACCTGAAAGCGGCTTTTCTTTTTCATTTACTGCAATCGATCGGCCGGCTAAATAGATAAATTGGAAGATTAGTGTTTTAATCACAATTACATCCGCAATGAATATAGATCGAGTTCCGACCGCAGTCTTTGTTATTGTGGGATGCCAGAATCCCGTCTTCATTCGTGGTTTCAAGGACGACGTCCGTCAGGGAGATGAACGTCTCGGGGTCGGTACATTATACATCACGGCTCTGGTAAACTCCAAGACTCTGTAGGCTTCCATCGTTTCACAGGTTGAAAAGATTCCGTGGTCAAGGAAAAGTCCAGAAGCGTGTGAATGGACGAGTGAAGACTCGGGGCTGAGGATAGTGAGAGGAAGAGGGTCACGGGGGGTTTAGCTTCTGTTGGATTGACCTAGAGAGAAGAAAAGATGGCTGTGTACACCGTCTCCTCACATCCAAACTCGCCGAGGACCAGAAGTGCTAGACACGTGCTTTTCCAAGAGAAGAGAAAGTTTTCTTGGGGGCTTCACGACTCCTCCGACCTTTGAGAACTACAGCAAACTCGGATTCTCATTCCTGCTCAATTTCATTTCTCGCGGAACTTAATTGGAAAAACGCACAACTGTACAGCAGATTTTCCAGGCCGAATTAAGCTTTGATTCATTTGCGTGACTCCCAGGCTTAGAAACCATTTCCGACGTTCCTGGTTTTTGAAGGATGTGTGAAAAGCGGCGTTTTTCCTAGACTCGAAAGAGAAAGCTTTGTTTAAAGATGAAGTTAAGCGGGGGAAGTCAAAGAGCCGGGGGGAATATTGTCACCGCCATCGTTTGAAGTGAAGATTTTTGATTGAGTTACACACGTTTATGGTTATGCTTCATCTCTTTATTCCAGAACGGACTGGATTAAATTGTGTGTGTGTGGTTGTAATATTGCATTCCTGTCCTAAAGCATATTTACGTTATCCTTGAGATTCGAACCCATGACCTTTGGTGCTGATGCGAGCTCTACTGATGAATCTACCGCGCACACACACACACACACACACACATACACACACACACACACACACACACACACACATAGTGATTGCTTTTCTTACCTCTATATTTAGCTCTCCTAATTGATCATTTTCTCGTTATTGCCGCACTGTCACCGTCTAATTGGTAAATGGGTGTATGAGTCACATGGCTAATTGAAAGTGAAGGGTGTTTACACAATAAGAAGAGCGGCGGACTGGAGAAGAGAGGAGAAGAGAGTCACTTCTGCTAATGATGCCCGAAGAATTGACGCAAGGATTCTGAGAATTGTGGGGCTTTATTCTGACAAACTTCATCAAATTAAAAATACATTTTTTTAGCCGTATTTATTTTATTTTTTCAAAAACACAAAACGCAAATGTGATGTTATTCTGTCAATCATTCTCTCTCTCCATCCATCCATCGATTTATTCGTTGATCCATCCATCCACCTATCCCTCAACTTATCCATTAATCCATCCACCCATCTATCCCTTAATCCATTAATATTTCCATTCATCTCTCTATTGTCAACCAATTCAGATTATTGACAATTATTGTCAAAATTATATTCATTCATTCATTCACACATTGATCCAACCATTCTTATATATCCATCAATCCATCCATTCATCCATCAATCCAACAGTCAACATATTCATCCATTAATCTATCCAATTAATGCAGCCAATGATCAATCCATCCCACCATCCATCAATCCATCCAACAATCCATCCATTATCCAATCACTTAAAAATCAATTCATTCATCCATTGATGAACCAACCATTCATAAATCCATACAACCAACAATCCATCTGTGCCAACATTAATACATCCATCCATCCATCTATTCAACATTCAATTCATTCATCTATCCATCTATCCAGCCAACCAATCATCCATTCAATTCACCCAATTCACCCATCCATCAATCAACCATCCATTCATCTATCCATGCAACCATTGCACGATCAATCTATTCATCCAACACTCCATTCATTATCCGTTCACTTAAAAATCAATTAATTCAGTCATTCATCATTTCATCTAACCATTCATATATACATATAACCAACAATACATCCTTGCCAACATCAATACATCCATCTTTCCAACATTCAATCTATTCATCCATTCAATCAACCAACTATTAATTCAACCAACCAATCCATCCATCCCTCTGTTTCATCTATCAACGCAACCCGCTATTCATTGCACCATCAATCTATCCATCCAACAGTCCATTCATCAATCCATCCATTATCCATTCACTTACAAATCAATTAATTCATCCAACCAACCATTCACATATCAATAAAACCATCACACCATCCGTGCCAACACCTATACATCCATACATCCATCCATCCTTCTATTCATTATTCAATCTATTCATCCATGTATCCAACCAACCAATCCATCCATCCATCCCTCTGTTCAACCAACCATTCATCTATCCACGCAACCTTCTATTCATCACACCATCAGTCTATCGATCCAACTGTCCATCCATCCACCCATTCATCCATCCATCCATTGGCTTAAAAGATATAAAAGCTTCCCAAAAAAAATACCTAGTCCTTTTAGGAGACTGAAATATGAAATGATAATTTTTAAAGACATGGTGCAAATAATGTTATAATCAGGCCTCAGCATTTCACATTTTCCGCATCACTGTGACATTTTCAACAACAGTTTCTTTCAATAAGTTTAGTACGCTGAACGTTGGTGAAGACAACGGAACGCATACGTGGATCTTTTCTCCTCCACGGCGGCATGTATTATTCAGCATGTGGGTTTCTCTTCTCCAAACATCTGATGTGTGGAACGCTGTTGGGTGCACTTACCCTGCATCTCCCCAGGGAAGATAATTCCACGTTTCTCACAGATCAACCTTCTTTATTTCCAGGAACGACTAAAACGGAAATGTCAGTCAGCATTACAGGAGGCGTTCATGTGGTGTCACACACGAGGAGATGAAGCCCAGCTAAAGTTTCTTCAAATGATTATGAAAATAGCGGGCAAATTGGAGAAGAGAGAAGAACGATGGCGCGCACTATTATCTCGATGCTGAAAGAGTGAACGAGACGCATTAAGCAGCATGAAAAAGCCGCCGCTAATAGGAGATGTCATCATTGATCAGTTGGAGACCTCGGCCTCGTCTCTGAGGAACTGGGAACGTCGGGCGAACATCATCCAGCTGCTGCTTCCCTGCAGGCGAACAGATGTGCAGATGGGAATATTACACATGCAATGAATGAGACGGCAAAAAATGCACACACACACACACTTGCATTTCTATCAGATGAGTACTTGATGAAATGAATGAATGAATGAACCCAGTCGTACATATAATAATATAATATAATATAATAATAACAAAACAAATAAATAAACATTGCAAACATTAAAATTTTCATTACAAAAACGGTATTTAAAAAGTATTTTAAAAATGTAGTATGTATTTTTACAGTTAAGTATAATTACAGATACTAAAAATGACACCATTACAAGCTACAAGTGGCCAATTCCAAGACGACTTGAGTAAATGTCGTAACATATCAGAATATAAAAGAACTTAACATTTTTACTCTGATTTAATCTGAATTTGGGCTCGAAAAGCACCATGACATGTGAAAAACAAGAAACCCTTGATTCAAGTGTAACAACTCAATGTTTCAAAATGGCAGAACAAAACAGATAAAACAAGAACAAGAGGTCAGTCATAGTCAAACATAAATGGACGTTCACGTGGTTTAGCTGATAAACAGCATCCAGTACCTTCAGCATCCTGCAGATGGCGATATCACCTCGTCCGCAGTAGAAACTTGTCACGCACAATCACAATATAACGAGTAACGATAAGTGTCCATTCAAATGTAGTGGAGTAAAGATACTCAATCATGAATGTAGTCAAGTAGCTTATATTTTTGATACTCAGTACAACTACAAAGTAGCCAAACATGATTAAGGCAACAAAGTCCATTTACACAAGTACGTTACACTACTATTATTTTATCATGAATACGTTTCCTCATCCATTCCCTTTACCCATCTGTTCAAGAAAGCCCCCTTCTCACCCAAACAGCCATTCAAAATCCCCAATGTCCCCACTTTACAATAATAACTTGGCATTTAAGTTCAAGCTCAGTGCATATGTAGGCACCTTTTCAAAGTTACAACCGATTCAAAAGCGCAAAAATGTAGGGCCCACACACACACACACACACACACACACACACACACACACACACACACACACACACACAAACGTCATTTCGTTACAATGTTGTACCCCAAAGCTGTAATGACAATAAATTACTACTACACACACACACACACACACAATGCCTCAGCACTGTATTTCAGCACCACGGACAGCTCCACAGTGCCTGGAGAGACCAGCTTCATAGTGCCGAGGATCAACGATACTACAAGTCAAGTACAATCAGGTTAGCAGCAGCTTTGCCTTCAGAGAAGCTTGAGGGAGGAGAGAAGGTGGCACGAGTGTAAAGCGGGTCAAGGTGCCCAGCGCTGTGAGTGGAGGAACACAGATGGGAGTAACTTTTAAATAATAACGCTAATGGTCTTCTGTAATTGTTGTATTGAGTTCAAGTTTAATTATATAGCGCTTTTCTTACATGGTAAAAAATGAATCATGAGGCTTGGATTTTTCATTAGAAAAATTATATGATTGCTAAAAAGAATGCGCACGTGTCCTTGAAAAAATGCTTGTTCTGTGTTTCACTTAAAATATTGAGAACATTTTGGTAAAAACACATTAAAATGTACCATACGTGAAGTGAACAAATGCCATTTTTATGAACAGCAGATGAAGAGTGAATGTGGAGTCCGTTAAGAGGAAAGTGCTTAATTAGGAGAATCAGCCGCTCCAAATCATCAGATGGGCTTGTTCCTTGGGAGAGCCAATGAGAAGCTTGCATGTGTTGCTTACAGTTCTTTAACTCTTTTTAAACTTTAAAATAAAGCAAAAACAAGCTTACATAAACCTGTTACATTGTACTAAGGAGCAATTGAAACTTTTTATCGTAAAATTAGACAATATACGTAGTGCTCTTCAGAATCAAGTTGGCTGTATTTTTGTTTCAAGTGTTTCAATATCTGGCACGAAAACAGAAAAGAAAGAAAAGTCTGGCCCGCACGAAACTTTCTGTCAGCGCCTTTTATCATTCCTGCGCCTGCTGGAACTTCAGATGATGAGGGTGAAATGAAACCTTGTAGCCGGAGAAGATTGAGCTGCTGAAATAAAAGCATTAAACATCATTTATGTGACACACACACACACACACAACATAAGTGTACTGTATACATTTCTCTATGGAGTTTCTTGAAAACATATCACATGGTTACATTTACCAAACACTTAATCACATTTGATTTGCAGTGTGAAAATGTTGCCCATATGCTTGGAAAGTATCCGTACAGCATCTCAATAATACACACAGCAAAGCATAAATCATACACAACATAGTGAAAACCAGTTGTGAAGACTGAGAAAGACTGAAAAGCAATCAGACAAAACGCTGGCTACTGTGTGTTAAACTACATACTGTACAAAGTAACCGGTGTTGTTTGAACATTTAATCCGTTTTTAATTATACATTGACTTTTTACACTTCAAACATCTTCACTTTACATGGATCTCTTGAGTCACTTTTTTGAATTTTGCTCATTTTATTGCTTTTTTTTTTTTTCTTTCATCTTCATAGTTTTTCCTCCATTGTTTTTATTCATATCTTATCTTTATCAATTTATTTTGTATTTTATTATATTTTTATTATATCTCTTTCTAACATGCACCCCTCACCCCATGTTTAAATGCTCGACAACTGGAAAATACATTTTATTGCATGTTCTACCATGTAAAATGTGTATGTGACAATTAAAATTTGAATTTGACAAACACTTGTACAGCATTTTAAAGTTATTTACCATTGTAAATTGTTGACACTAAACAAATACAAATCTAATAATTTACTATGTTTTTGTGATCACAAAAATGGGCTGCAGCAACATATTTTGTGCATCTAGACAATTTGTGCGTGAAATGATGATGTGTCGTGAAACAGAGATAATCCAGATTATTTGGTTTTAAGGACGATGCTGCCTCATTTTCCCCCGCTGCCTTTTCATGCATAAATGATGAGAAGTTCACGCAAGTCTGTCGCCGTTTCTCTTTCACTTCACTTCCATCCATTTCTCTTATTAATCTTCATGTGCAAACCATATTTTGGGAGGCAGATGAGCATCTATCGACAATCAGGTTGTGATTAACAGGAAGTCTTTCACGTGCTGGGCCAAATAATGGATATGATTCCCGGGAATCTTTTATTCTTTTTTCCTGCTATAGATGTTAAAGAGCAGAGTGACGTGCAATATCACTTTCTGCCACAAGGTGATGCTAAGCATCATTTTAACTTGTTTTTACCAAAATCTTATCAATGTTTTAAGAGAAACACAGAACAACATTTTAGTCCAATTTTAAGACTTCTCCATAACAAGTTACAAGTCAGCAATTCCAAGAAGACTTGAGTAAAATTCATCAAGTATCCACATTTAAACGGACACAAGTACTTCACCCGGACTGAATTTTGGCTTAAAAAGCTATATTTTTTTCTAAAATAAAAATGAAATAACACCTGCACTACTATTACTTCTCTTTCGGCTTTTCCCTTATGTTAAAATGATCATGTGTATTGATATATATTGAATATTGAATACTAAATATTGAATGATTATTTACATAATTTTTTCAAGATTGTTCTATAAAAAAAAAACAATAACAATACAATATAATAATAAAATAAAGTAATGTGTTACCAAACTTTTTATTAAATAGACAGCACGTCATATTTTTACTGTGTATAGTGTACTGACGTTTATCAAATTACAATCCATTAAACGTCAATTTAAATGTGCAATACTGGTCCCAGTGTGCGACCAAAGCCAAGCCAAAATATAACTGTGCCAGCGTTCATTCATAATTCTACATCCATTTATTCAAACTCACACAGCACGACATCTTGTTGAAAAGCTAAGGAGGCTTGACCTACATCCAACCAGTGTTTATTTTGTTGACAAAATATTCTTGACAAAAACGAAATGAGAACTATAAAAAACTCCTGCTCAGGGACAAGAACTTTAACTAAATGTATTGACATTTTCGTCAACAAATCAAAACTAAACAAAAAAGCCTTTCGTGACGACGTCCAATCGTTCTCTGAGCTTGTGGAGAAAGGCTTAGAGAACCAATCAGGACCCGGAGTCTTTCAGTGGGGCAGGAAAAGCAGGATGGGATAGAGACGAGTGTCTTCAATAACGTCTTCTCCAGCAGAAAAAAACAGTCTGTTATATGGATTATAAAATAGAAAAACTACCTGTACACGCGTGTGGAGCAACAATCGCAGGCAGAAACACAACACACCTGAAGCGCCATCTGCTGATGAACTTCTTTTTTTCCATCACCGTGCAATTTGTTACTTATAAACGTTGTTGCAGTTATAATTAATCTAATTTTACTGTATTTCATTTCCTCTTTATTGTTTCAGTTATGAGAAAACTTTTATTTCAAGTTCCTAAAAATAAGTTCAAGAAAAATAAACGTTTTCTCCAAATAAGGAAGATCTTTGTCTATATTTTTTATGTTCATAGTTAACTACGTGTTCAGATTTCTTAGACATCGCAACGTTAGTGAAACATTTAGAATATATAGCACTTATATTGTTGTTGACTAAATCTATACTGTAATTTAGTCGACTAAAATGTTGTGGTATTTAGTCGACTAAAATTAGACTAAAACAAAAAAAAAAATGAAGACAACTAAAATGGGACTAAAACAAAACTGAGTTTTAGTCAAAAGACCACGACTAACACTAAATTAAACAGCTTTGTTGATATTAACACTGGTCACATTTTCACTGAGTAAAGTGTATTGGCTTTATCAGATTACAATCCATTAAACGTCAATTTAAATGTGCAATACTGGTCCCAGTGTGCGACCAAAGCCAAGCCAAAATATAACTGTGCCACCGTTCATTCATAATTCTACATCCATTTATGTGCGCTTTGAGACAGCTAAACTGTGAAAAGCGCCTTACAAATACTCATTATTATTATTATTATTATTATTATTTGTGAAACTCACACAGCACACGATTGAAAGTCCAGGAGGCTCGACCTACATCCAACTTTGCGCTTATAAACCGTGACAAACCGTCTTCTCAGCTGTCTGGAGATGTTCACGTATCAGTCTCCAGCTCTCTGAAGGTTAAACACCAGAGCGAGGAACCGACCTGAGCGCTCGAGTGGCCATAAAACACCAAAAACAACCCCATCGTCCCGTCGCCAGGACATCTGGGACACACCAGACGCCCCCGGGAAGCCCAAAGCCAATCAGCGGCAGAGATAAGAGAGGAATTAACAGTCAATTTGAGAGGAAATTAATCCACTTTCACAGTGAATGACACCCGACGTTCTCACATTATGAGAGTTGGAGGTCATTCCTATCTCAGATCCGCAGACACGGAAGGCCGAGGAGTGAGTTCTGCTTTCTTCTTCTGACTCTGATCTCACTCGGGGGTCTTCACCAATCACGTCTTCTCATGTTGCTGTCAAAAGTCGTCACTTTCGTTACTTCGTTAGTATAGA
Source organism: Paedocypris sp. Pulau Singkep (assembly GCA_017309775.1). Classification (NCBI taxonomy): domain Eukaryota; kingdom Metazoa; phylum Chordata; class Actinopteri; order Cypriniformes; genus Paedocypris; species Paedocypris sp. Pulau Singkep. The sequence goes on along the minus strand of MU204446.1, from coordinate 27,808,039 downwards.
TATAGTTAAAAAGTACTTCTGTGAAAGTAAAAGTAAAATGCCCAGTATTCTACTAAAGTAAAAGTAGCGTTACTAATACTGATAGAAAAAAAAAGTAGAAGTAGAAAAGTGAAAGTAGAAGTAGAAAGCAAGCGGAAAAAATAAATACTCTAGAAAAGTAAAAGTAAGCCATATTTCTACTTTAGTTAGGTAACAAAGTAGTATTACTTCGTTGCTTGACACCTCTGCTGGCACCACACCTTCTTATTCAGGGTCCAAACAGCCGGTCAGGACCTTTGTTTAAAAACCAGAACCGAGGTCTCAACAACCTTAACAATGTCTCCCGATGGTAATTGGTGGCTCACGGTTTGATTCCGAGCAATTAAAAGCGGATCATTACAGCAGTGCCATTTTGTGACTCGTTTAAAAGGTGACATTTGAAAGGCCTCCCTCGTTCGCCACAGAATCTTTTTTTTTTCCCGGTAATTACTCGTATTAATGAAACTTGCTTTTAGACGCGAGGATAACACACGCAACGTATGAGAGTGTGAGGGAGATGAAGAGAGCAAGAAGGAATGAGAAGAAGACGAATACGGAAGGTGAAAGAATTGGAGTGAGGGATGGGAACAGAGTGAGGTAAAGTGAGAAAGAGATGGGGATAATAGAATGGTGCTTGGAGTAAGAGGTGTGGAAAGTGCATGAAAACCATACTTGAGTAAAAGTACGGATACCTTACTGTAAAAATGACTGTCAGCAGTTCCAAGAAGACTTGAGTAAAAGTCATTAAGTATCCACATTTAAACGAACTTAAGCATTTTACTTCTCATATTTGTATTTATATATATTCTCATAAAGCACCTCGTATTTTTTCCTAATATAGAAATTAAATTCAACCCTTCGATGTTTCAAAATGGCAGAACAATATAGATAAAAAAAGAATGAAAAGTCAGTCCGTCAAACTCAAATGTACAAAAATTTCAGCAGCTGATTCACGTGATTAAACTGATAAACAGCATCCAGTACCTTCAGCATCCTGCAGATGGCGATATCACCTCATCCATCCACAGAATTAACCGTGATAGAAAATGTCGACTTGTGGCGTACCATCACCACGTAACGAGTTATGACAAGTGTCCATTCACATGCAGTGGAGTAAAGAGACAGATACTCAATCACTGATGTAGTCAAGTAGAGAGTAAAAGTTACTTATGTTTCTGATACTCAGTACAATAACACAGTAACAAAACTACTCAAGTAAAGTAACAGATTCCAACATAATCAAATAAGTTGCCTTATAAAAGACTTCAATGAACATAATATCTGCTCAGTTGGTCCATTAAACAAACAGACAGCAACAGCGCCACCTATTGTAGAAGTTTTAAACAGGTAGAAATGCAGCTGAGTCTCTGCTCACATAACGAGACACATTGATGGTTGTTTACATAATTACCTTATTAAAACATCTATTGTTTCCTTTTAAGACAAATCGCTTCAATTGCTCCTTCGTACAACTGAACAAGATCATGTAAACGTGTTTATGATTTATGTTAAAGTTCAAAAGAGTTTTTAAAAAATGTGTAAAGCAAATGCAAGCTTCTCATTGGCTCATTGGCCAATTCTCATTGGCCAATCCAAGAAACTAGGTCTTCTCTTCTCATCACCATCTGGCTCCAAAGCACATTTTTACTTTATTTCGAATAAATTAATTTACTTTACTCTAAAAAAACTTACTTTTAATTTGGATGAAGCACTGATTTTACATTAAACTGATGGAAGACAGAAAACTAAACGCTTTGAGTTAGATCAGGTAGAAGAAAGAATTCAAAGTAACGACACGCTTTTGGCACTGTTTACAGTGTACAACCTTCTGGGCCGATTCCTGAGCAAAGGCCCACAACTCCAACAGCAAAACATGCCACCAGCACCAGAGCAAATGTAAATGAGAAAAGGCCCGACTCTAAGACTCTGATGAGATCCTGAACGCACGCTGCCTCTTTGAATTCTCAATCTGGCCTGTCCTACATCTGGAATGTGATGAATTGCATAATTAAAGAAGCTCAACCGAGCGCAAACGCCGCGTGTAATTAAAACAAGCTGACACGCACCTGAGGGGGAGGGGACAGCTCAGGAGCCAATCACAGCGGCCCGGGCCACCACGCAGAGCGATCGATACCCACGAGCGGCGTTCCGGAGACTTCCTTCCCAAACCCCCTGCCACATTAAACCAACAACAAAACACTCTCCACATCCTTATAATTGCGCAGGAAGACTATTACAGTCGGCAGCTGCCGGGATCGATCTTCCCGACTGAGAAGCCGCTTGACGGACAGGCCCGGCAGGTGGCGACGCCTTCATTTATCACGGAGACTCTCTCGCACGGCGTGATGGGATTTTTGCTCTCCTGACCCTCTCAGTGATGTTCCCGGAACGTTTTGCGCTCTCCTCAGGTGTTTGGGAGAGGTAAATACCAGGGAATGACCTCTGGATCTGCGGGCTCCTAATGAGGAAGGCTTCCTGCGGGCCGGCACATTCACTCCAGCTCTTAGGCGGAACGTTCCGGCAAAGCTGCTCTGTAAAAAGTGTCTGGTTGGATCACAGTAAAACTCTGAATCAATTTACTTCGGTTCATCTTGAAATTTTTAGTTTGAAAGGAATTAACTCTCCACTGATTTTTAATGCCCGATTGATGTTAATATCCAATGATTTTAACGGCCAATATCTAATTGATATTAATGAAATCACAAATGATATGTTTTCTTAATTGTTTCTCATCGGACGGGTTGAAAAAGAGACCACCACCCTAATAAATGTGTCAATTCGTCGATTGAGGCTTTTATACTAACTATTCATTATTTAACAGTTTTAACTGTCTCAAAGCGCACATGTAAATATGTAAGGGAAATGTTGATTTTTATTCAATTTGTCGTCTGGATTGTTGGTGTTAACTAAGTGGCTGCGGTTATGACAAGACAAAGACAAAGAGCAGCGAGCAAGCACATACGCAACAGCGGCCAGGTAAAAAAAACCTCTTTAACGAGGAAAAACCCTGGGGAGAACCCGGCTCACTGGTGCCAGTCTCCTCCGGCATTCTAACACTACAAAATCAGTGCGTTGGTTGTTCTGCGTCATTTAATGATGATTCAGGAACGATGTTTCCCTCCTCAGTGGGGAAAGAGGCGGCT
>MU204446.1:27784336-27804778 GCA_017309775.1 Paedocypris sp. Pulau Singkep | reverse complement strand
CGTCCCAAAAGGTGCGCCGGCGTCCTCTGCAAATCCAATAAAGTCCGTCGGGAAATCCCTCCCGATGACGTAACGTCTCAGCCGGGAGGCGCGCGGGCTGCAGACAGTCAGCAGACGAACCGGAGGACGCGATCCTGCACACGGAAACAGCGACGAGGAACTGACGCAGAAAACTTCAAAAACGAGCCGACAACAGCGCACGGAAGAGGGGTTAATAAAGGCACTGAAATCAATTGAAAAACAAGCCTCAGCTGGTGCAAACGAGGGAGCGGAAGAAAGGGGCGGAGAACAATCGCGGAGCGCACATGGAGAGCTGTCAAACTAAGAAAAACAATAACAGACAGAGATCTAGTGCCGATCAGTGCAGAGACATGACAGTTACATTGTACTAAGGAGCAATTTAAACTTTTTGTCGTAAAATTAGACAATATACGTAGTGCTCTTCAGAATCAAGTTGGCTGTATTTTTGTTTCAAGTGTTTCAATATCTGGCACGAAAACAGAAAAGAAAGAAAAGTCTGGCCTGCACGAAACTTTCTGTCAGCGCCTTTTATCATTCCTGCGCCTGCTGGAACTTCAGATTATGAGGGTGAAATGAAACCTTGTAGCCGGAGAAGATTGAGCTGCTGAAATAAAAGCATTAAACATCATTTATGTGACACACACACACACACACACACACACACACACACACACACACACACACACACACACACACAACATAAGTGTACTGTATACATTTCTCTATGTTTCTTGAAAACATATCACATGGTTAAATTTACCAAACACTTAATCACATTTGATTTGCAGTGTGAAAATGTTGCCCATATGCTTGGAAAATATCCGTACAGCATCTTAGTAATACACACAGCAAAGCATAAATCATACACAACATAGTGAAAACCAGTTCTGAAGACTGAGAAAGACTGAAAAGCAATCAGACAAAACGCTGGCTATTGTGTGTTAAACTACATACTGTACAAAGTAACCGCTGTTGTTTGAACATTTAATCCGTTTTTAATTATACATTGACTTTTTACACTTCAAACATCTTCACTTTACATGGATCTCTTGAGTCACTTTTTTGAATTTTGCTAATTTTTTTTCTTTTTTTTTTCTTTCATCTTCATAGTTTTTCCTCCATTGTTTTTATTCATATCTTATCTTTATCAATTTATTTTGTATTTTATTATATTTTTATTATATCTCTTTCTAACATGCACCCCTCACCCCATGTTTAAATGCTCGACAACTGGAAAATACATTTTATTGCATGTTCTACCATGTAAAATGTGTATGTGACAATTAAAATTTGAATTTGACAAACACGTGTACAGCATTTTAAAGTTATTTACCATTGTAAATTGTTGACACTAAACAAATACAAATCTAATAATTTACTATGTTTTTGTGATCACAAAAATGGGCTGCAGCAACATATTTTGTGCATCTAGACAATTTGTGCGTGAAATGATGATGTGTCGTGAAACAGAGATAATCCAGATTATTTGGTTTTAAGGACGATGCTGCCTCATTTTCTCCCGCTGCCTTTTCATGCATAAATGATGAGAAGTTCACGCAAGTCTGTCGCCGTTTCTCTTTCACTTCACTTCCATCCATTTCTCTTATTAATCTTCATGTGCAAACCATATTTTGGGAGGCAGATGAGCATCTATCGACAATCAGGTTGTGATTAACAGGACGTTTTTCACGTGCTGGGCCAAATAATGGATATGATTCCCGGGAATCTTTTATTCTTTTTTCCTGCTCTAGATGTTAAAGAGCAGAGTGACGTGCAATATCACTTTCTGCCACAAGGTGATGCTAAGCATCATTTTAACTTGTAATCATATCAATGTTTTAAGAACAACATTTTAGTCCAATTTTAAAACTTCTCCATAACAAGCTACAAGTCAGCAATTCCAAGAAGACTTGAGTAAAATTCATCAAGTATCCACATTTAAACGGACACAAGTACTTCACCCGGACTGAATTTTGGCTTAAAAAGCAATATTTTTTTCTAATATAAAAATGAAATGTAACACCTGCACTACTAAATGTTAAAATGATCACGTGTTAGGCTAAATATTGAAAGATTATTTACACAATTTTTTCAAGATTGTTCTATAAAAAAAAAACAATAACAATACAATATAATAATAAAATAAAGTAATGTGTTACCAAACTTTTTATTAAATAGACAGCACGTCATATTTTTACTGTGTATAGTGTACTGACGTTTATCAAATTACAATCCATTAAACGTCAATTTATCTATGCAATACTGGTCCCAGTGTGCGGCCAAAGCCAAGCCAAAATATAACTGTGCCAGCGTTCATTCATAATTCTACATCCATTTATTCAAACTCACACAGCACGACATCTTGTTGAAAAGCTAAGGAGGCTTGACCTACATCCAACCAGTGTTTATTTTGTTGACAAAATATTCTTGACAAAAACGAAATGAGAACTATAAAAAACTCCTGCTCAGGGACAAGAACTTTAACTAAATGTATTGACATTTTCGTCAACAAATACAAACTAAACAAAAAAGCCTTTCGTGACGACGTCCAATCGTTCTCTGAGCTTGTGGAGAAAGGCTTAGAGAACCAATCAGGACGCGGAGTCTTTCAGTGGGGCACGAAAAGCAGGATGGGATAGAGACGAGTGTCTTCAATAACGTCTTCTCCAGCAGGAAAAAACAGTCTGTTATATGGATTATAAAATAGAAAAACTACCTGTACACGCGTGTGGAGCAACAATCGCAGGCAGAAACACAACACACCTGAAGCGCCATCTGCTGATGAACTTCTTTTTTTTCCATCACCGTGCAATTTGTTACTTATAAACGTTGTTGCAGTTGTAATTAATCTAATTTTACTGTATTTAATTTCCTCTTTATTGTTTCAGTTATGAGAACACTTTTATTTAAAGTTCCTAAAAATAAGTTCAAGAAAAATAAACGTTTTTCCAAATAAGGTCTTTGTCTATATTTTTTATGTTCATAGTTAACTACGTGTTCAGATTTCTTAGACATCGCAACGTTAGTGGAACATTTAGAATATATAGCACTTATATTGTTGTTGACTAAATCTATACTGTAATTTAGTCGACTAAAATGTTGTGGTATTTAGTCGACTAAAATTAGACTAAAACTAAAAAAAATGAAGACAACTAAATTGGGACTAAAACAAAACGGAGTTTTAGTCAAAAGACCACGACTAACACTAAATTAAACAGCTTTGTTGATATTAACATTGGTCACATTTTCACTGAGTAAAGTGTATTGGCTTTATCAGATTACAATCCATTAAACGTCAATTTAAATGTGCAATACTGGTCCCAGTGTGCGACCAAAGCCAAGCCAAAATATAACTGTGCCACCGTTCATTCATAATTCTACATCCATTTATGTGCGCTTTGAGAAAAGCGCCTTACAAATACTCATTATTATTATTATTATTATTATTATTATTATTATTTATGAAACTCACACAGCACACGATTGAAAGTCCAGGAGGCTCGACCTACATCCAACTTTGCGCTTATAAAGCGTGACAAACCGTCTTCTCAGCTGTCTGGAGATGCTCACGTATCAGTCTCCAGCTCTCTGAAGGTTAAACACCAGAGCGAGGAACCGACCTGAGCGCTCGAGTGGCAATAAAACACCAAAAACAACCCCATCGTCCCGTCGCCAGGACATCTGGGACACACCAGACGCCCCCGGGAAGCCCAAAGCCAATCAGCGGCAGAGATAAGAGAGGAATTAACAGTCAATTTGAGAGGAAATTAATCCACTTTCACAGTGAATGACACCCGACGTTCTCACATTATGAGAGTTGGAGGTCATTCCTATCTCAGATCCGCAGACACGGAAGGCCGAGGAGTGAGTTCTGCTTTCTTCTTCTGACTCTGATCTCTTTCAGGGGTCTTCACCAATCACGTCTTCTCATGTTGCTGTCAAAAGTAGTCACTTTCGTTACTTCGTTAGTATAGATATTAGAGTTAAAAAGTACTTCTGTGAAAGTAAAAGTAAAAGTATTCTACTAAAGTAAAAGTAGCGTTACTAATACTGATAGAAAAAAAGTAGAAGTAGAAAAGTAAAAGTAGAAGTAGAAAGCAAGCGGAAAAAATAAATACTCTAGAAAAGTAAAAGTAAGCCATATTTCTACTTTAGTTAGGTAACAAAGTAGTATTACTTCGTTGCTTGACACCTCTGCTGGCACCACACCTTCTTATTCAGGGTCCAAACAGCCGGTCAGGACCTTTGTTTAAAAACCAGAACCGAGGTCTCAACAACCTTAACAATGTCTCCCGATGGTAATTGGTGGCTCACGGTTTGATTCCGAGCAATTAAAAGCGGATCATTACAGCAGTGCCATTTTGCAGCTTTGTTGCAGGACTCGTTTAAAAGGTGACATTTGAAAGGCCTCCCTCGTTCGCCACTGAATCTTTTTTTTTTCCGGTAATTACTCGTATTAATGAAACTTGCTTTTAGACGCGAGGATAACACACGCGACGTATGAGAGTGTGAGGGAGATGAAGAGAGCAAGAAGGAATGAGAACAAGACGAATACGGAAGGTGAAAGAATTGGAGTGAGGGATGGGAACAGAGTGAGGTAAAGTGAAAAAGAGATGGGGATAATAGAATGGTGCTTGGAGTAAGAGGTGTGGAAAGTGCATGAAAACCATACTTGAGTAAAAGTATGGATACCTTACTGTAAAAATTGACTGTCAGCAATTCCAAGAAGACTTGAGTAAAAGTAATTAAGTATCGACATTTAAACGAACTTAAGCATTTTACTTCTCATATTTGTATTTATAAATATTCTCATAAAGCACCTCGTATTTTTTCCTAATATAGAAATGAAATTCAACCCTTCGATGTTTCAAAATGGCAGAACAATATAGATTAAAAAAGAACGAAAAGTCAGTCTGTCAAACTCAAATGTACAAACATTTCAGCAGCTGATTCACGTGATTAAACTGATAAACAGCATCAGTACCTTCAGCATCCTGCAGATGGCGATATCACCTCATCCATCCACAGAATTAACCGTGATAGAAAATGTCGACTTGTGGCGTACCATCACCATGTAACGAGTTTCCATTGACAAGTGTCCATTCACATGTAGTGGAGTAAAGAGACAGATATTCAATCACTGATGTAGTCAAGTAGAGAGTAAAAGTTACTTATGTTTCTGATACTCAGTACAATCACACAGTAGCAAAATTACTCAAGTAAAGTAACAGATTCCAACATGATCAAATAAGTTATAAAATACTTCAATGGACGTAATATCTGCTCAGTTGGTCCATTTAACAAACAGACAGCAACAGCGCCACCTATTGTAGAAGTTTTGAACAGGTAAAAATGCAGCTGAGTCTCTGCTCACATCACGAGACACATTGATGGTTGTTAACATAATTACCTTATTAAAACATCTATTGTTTCCTTTTAAGACAAATCGCTTCAATTGCTCCTTCTTACAACCGAGCAAGATCATGTAAACGTGTTTATGATTTATGTTAAAGTTCAAAAGAGTTTTAAAAAAATGCGTAAAGCAAATGCATGCTTCTCATTGGCTCATCGGCCAATTCTCATCGGCCAATCCAAGAAACAAGGTCTTCTCTTCTCATCACCATCTGGCTCCAAAGAACATTTTTACTTTATTTCAAATAAATTAATTTACTTTACTCTAAAAGACTTACTTTTAATTTGGATGAAGCACAAATTTTACATTAAACTGATGGAAGACAGAAAGCTAAACTGAGTTAGATCAGGTAGAAAAAAGAATTCAAAGTAACGACACGCTTTTGGCACTGTTTACAGTGTACAACCTTCTGGGCCGATTCCTGAGCAAAGGCCCACAACTCCAACAGCAAAACATGCCACCAGCACCAGGGCAAATGTAAATGAGAAAAGGCCCGACTCTAAGACTCTGATGAGATCCTGAACGCACGCTGCCTCTTTGAATTCTCAATCTGGCCTGTCCTACATCTGGAATGTGATGAATTGCATAATTAAAGAAGCTCAACCGAGCGCAAACGCCGCGTGTAATTAAAACAAGCTGACACGCACCTGAGGGGGAGGGGACAGTGACAGAGCGACGCTCAGGAGCCAATCACAGCGGCCCGGGCCACCACGCAGAGCGATCGATACCCACGAGCGGCGTTCCGGAGACTTCCTTCCCAAACCCCCTGCCACATTAAACCAACAACAAAACACTCTCCACATCCTTATAATTGCGCGGGAAGACTATTACAGTCGGATCGATCTTCCCGACTGAGAAGCCGCTTGACGGACAGGCCCGGCAGGTGGCGACGCCTTCATTTATCACGGAGATTCTCTCGCACGGCGTGATGGGATTTCTGCTCTCCTGACCCTCTCAGTGATTCTCCCGGAACGTTTTGCGCTCTCCTCAGGTGTTTGGGAGAGGTAAATACCAGGGAATGACCTCTGGATCTGCGGGCTCCTAATGAGGAAGGCTTCCTGCGGGCCGGCACATTCACTCCAGCTCTTAGGCGGAACGTTCCGGCAAAGCTGCTCTGTAAAAAGTGTCTGGTTGGATCACAGTAAAACTCTGAATCAATTCACTTCGGTTCATCTGGAAATTTTTACTTTGAAAGGAATTAACTCTCCACTGATTTTTAATGCCCGATTGATATTAATATCCAATGATTTTAACGGCCAATATCTAATTGATATTAATGAAATCACAAATGATATGTTTTCTTAATTGTTTCTCATCGGACGGGTTGAAAAAGAGACCACCACCCTAATAAATGTGTCAATTCGTCGATTGAGGCTTTTATACTAACTTACTATTCATTATTTAAATAACAATGTGTATAACAGAATCTAACATTATATCATGACTATATCATATATCATGAATCTGATCAGAAAGCTACACTGTAAAAAGTGTCTCGTTGGATCAAAGTAAAAATTGTGCGTCGACAGATTACACCTAATCCGTTTACTTTGGTTCAACTTGAAAGGGAATTGACTATCCACTACTTAGCCAGTGCAAAAAACATCTTTGAATATAATTTAGTTTTTAAGTTTAATGAAATCACAAATGATACGTTTTCTTAATTGTTTTTCATCGGATGGGTTAAAAGACACCACCACCCTAATGGTGTCAATGCGCATCTTTGTCGATTGAGGCTTTTATACTAACAGAATCTAACATTATATCATGAAATCTGATCAGAAACCTATGTACCGATGTATCGAGGTGGAGCAACAACTTCTTCAAATAAGTTGCCTTATAAAGAGACTTCAATCAGCAGTAAATCTGCTCTATTAGTCCATTTAACAGACAGGGATCAACCACTCCTCCCATTATGAAAATTGTAAACAGGTTAGATAAATACCTTATTTAAACATCTATTGTTTTCTTCTATCACTTCAATTGCTCCTTCTTACAACTAAACAAGATCATGTAAACGTGTTTATGATTTATTTTAGAGTTTATAAGAGTTTAAAAATTGCGTACAACACATGCAAGCTTCTCATTGGCCGATTCTCTTCTCATCACCATGTCCGGCTCAAAGCACATTTTGACTTTACTTTAAAGTAATGTAGTTACGCTAAAAGACTTACTTTTAATTTGGATGAATCGCAAATGGTTAGACAGAAAATTAAACGCTTTGAGTTAGATCAAGTATAAAAATTTATTCAAAGTAACGACACTTTTTACAGCGTATGCACTGTAATTTCATTGGATGTTGTTTGCTAATCTGAAAGCATCCCGGCTCTCAGCAAACCCAAACCTTTGCGTGATTCCGAGCTAAAAATGTCAGCAGAAGACGCGGCTTGGTTTAGATAAATTACAGGAAGCCAATTAATTTCTTTTGCGCAACCCATTAAAATTGCAAATGAGGCTGAAAATGCCAGTGTTTCGACTGGTGCTTTGAATGCGTCTTTAGAGGAAAGTTCACGGTGATGAGTAAATAATTCAAGCTGTCATCTCCATCTCACTATAATAAGATTTCAAATCCTGAACTCGAGTTGTGAGACAAAAAAACAGGAGCGTTCGGGTTTCTCGTCTCTATTCTCTCAGACAGACACGCTGCTGAATTAAGTTTTCACGCTCTTTCGCTGTTAATATTTCAGATCTGATTCAACATCTTGTTCATTACCAGGAAAAGAAGGGAAGGTTCGGATGGTGATTCTCATAAAGCGACTGCTGAAACCGCTGGGCAACACTTCCTGCCTTGACCTTTGACCTGTATTGACTGAGAGGCTTGCGAAAAAAAGAGCGGTGAATTTCATTTGTTTTTAAATAGATCAGCGGTAACGTTGAGTTGAGGACAAGGCCAAAATCTTCTGCTTACACCAATCACTTTATAGCAATTACGTATCCATATAGAGTGTCAAAGATACTATTAACATACCGTAAAACCTCTAATAGAACACCACCTCCAAATAGAACGGCACTATGCAAACGGGTTGAATAATAGACCACCACCCTTAAATACGCACATATTCACATCTTGTGTTCTTTGGGGCTTGTGTACTAATACAGAAGTTGAATTGTGTTAATAATGATGTGTATAAGAAGGCCAAACACCGTGGCACTTAATCTGAACAAACTCCCATACAGTATGTCTTTATCATAGAATAAAATGTGGTAGAATAACCATATAAGTTGCCTCATAGAGAGACTCCAGTCAATAAGGAATCAATATATATATTTATTGACTCCTTTAAACAGACACAGCGGCACCACACGTCCTGGGTTTTGCAAACAGAAACAAACATGCAACCGACTCTTTGCTCACAGAAAAAAATATATATACACTGACGGTTAACTTACATGATTACCTTATTTAAACATCTATTGTCTTATGTTCAGACAAATTGAAGAAACAAAACAAAAACTGAAGCGACAAATCGCTTCAATTGCCCCTTCTTACAATGTAACAGGATCATGTAAACGTGTTTATGACTTATTTTAATGTTTCAAAATAGTCCAATAACTACGTGAACACATGCGAGCGTCTCATTGGCCAATTGGCTCTCCGAAAATTATCATTTGTTCCTGAATTTGTTTACCATGATCAACTGAGAATTTAAAATGTGGTTTCTAATTGTAACTTTCTTGCTACAAAAATAGTCACCATACATTGTAACTGTAAGCAATTAAAAATGTTCATGAAACATTTGCCAGATTGTCAAATCTGAAAGAGTTTGTTGAGGTTTTTTGTTGTTGTAGACATGCAGGAGACGCGTGTGTGTGTGCGTGTGTGTGTGCGTGTGTGTGTGTGTGGTTGAGAGTCAGGCTCTCTGATTGGTCGGCCACCAATCCATGTCCCTGAAAATGAATAAAATGGATCGATGAAAATATTTCAATCATTCCCCAAGCCTCTCTTTTACATAATCCAGACAGATTTGTCTCATGATAAAGTCCGAGAAGTGGCAAAACCAACGTTGAAACGCTCGACAGTGTTCATGAAAAGAACGCAGCGTTAGGATTCTTTCCCCATTCATATTCATTTGAGCAGCTTTCTCTGAATTCTGTCTCTGTAGGCTTGTTTGCCCAGAGTTCCGCGGGCCTTGCCCACTGCTCATAAATCACTTCAATTCAATCTCAGGGGAAATTGCCACAGAGATGGCGAGTGGTTTCCCGTGTGTTGGCATGGCAGAAGAGAATAGATGCTGAATCACAGCGAGATTTGATTTATCTGGACTGGACCGGGAGGACCAGCAAATTAGATCGGCCGGAGCAGATGGACGGTCGGAATACAGACATCTGCTGCCATCACTTCAGTGGCACGTGAAGCCGGTTTAGCTGATGAAGCCGTGAAGGTCAGACTGCTTTACACGCTTTCCCACAGCTCAGTCAGCACAACTCCACTTCACCCAACCCGGTTGCGGGTCTGATTGATGAAAGCATCATCTGATGGGCCGAAGAAAAATCCATGTGAAAAGATGAGAAAATTAAAAACAAAAAGAGTAAAAAGTAAAATAGAATCGAGTAAAAATGATCTGCCAATGGGGTGAGAAAAGGCAGCTTGAAACAAGACAACAGAAATCTTGTTACTAGGTAGATTTGTTTCTGCATTTCAGTTCTTGTTCTCATTGGCTCTAATGTGAAAAAGTCGCTCGTTTCTCTCGTTAAAAAACTCGAGAGTGAGTTGAGAAACATAGTGTTTATATAATGAGAAGATTTTACTTGACGTTTCTTGTTTCAGGAAGTCGTGTGTCAAAACATAACGTCTACTTTGAAAAATGTCTCGATTTAGTGTAAAAATGTCATCAAAATTAGCATTTTTTCCCAAGCAAGAAAGTCCTATTATCTTGAAAAAAGCAAAGTCATCTCTCACTCTTAATCTTAACATACTTAATTTATCTTGTAAGAAAAAAATAACAATATTTATTGTCTAAATTCAAGATTTTTTTTTATCTTTTCAAAAATGTGTTTTTTTGCAGAGTGGTGACTAAAACGACTTTTTTTTTCACATATTGTCTTTGCGTTGGTCTCGAACTAAGAAAAGCGCTATAAAAAATAAACTTGAAATGAAAAAAAAAAATAAACTTAATTAAAATATGCAAAAATCTGCATTTCAAATCTTTTTGTCTGTGTGTGTGCTGTATATTTACGTAATGTTCATAGCAGCAGAGAAGCCATTTGCAAATATGTAATTGAGTTTGTTACAAACCTAGTTAGTAAAATGATCGAGACGAGTGTTTATGTCCTCAGCCTTTCCGTCTAAGCGCTGGTGTTTCTTCTGGATAACACATGAACGGAATCGCAGAGTGTGAAAGTCTCTTTTATCATTCACTCCGTGATCCACCTGCATCCCGCTGAATATGATGCAGACATCTTAACATTCAGTCCCTAGCCACTGGGGACTTGGCTTTTATTAAATCTGATAAATATTGAGGTGGTGGGCAGAGAGAGGGAGAGTTACAGGAAGAAATAGAAAAAGAAAAAGATAAAGAATAATTCATGGAGGAAAAATGAACAGTGAGACGAGTTTGTCAGGATGAGACAGAAAGAAAGAAAGAAATAAGTGAGGCAAGGAAAAAGCGAGGGAGAAATGTGCATGCAAGAGCTTGATGAGACAAGATGATAGATGAAAAAAGAGGAGGTTAATTGAAAAAGAGGGAGGAAATGGGGTTCAAATGAGAACTGGGGGTGGAAACAGAAAACAAGAAAAAGAGCAAGGTGAGTACAATTGAGAGTAAGAAAGGGAGTGAGAAATAAAGAGCAATTGGCAAAAAGACCAAGCGAGTGACAGAAATGAGAGAATGTGGATGAGAGAGAACGAGAGAGAGAGAGAGAGAGAGAGAGAGAGAGAGGCAGCGATGTGAGAGAGAGTATGTGGATGAGAAAGAGAGAGAGAAAGAGAGAGAAAAAGACAGAAAGAGAGGAGAGATAGAGAAAGTGAGACAGAGATGAGACAGAAAGAGAGAGACAGACAGATAGATAGAGAGAGAGAAAGACAGAGGAGAGACAGAAATAAGAGAGAAAGAGAGAGAGAGATAATGAAGGAGAGTGAGTCACAGAGAGAGACAGGGAGGAGAAACAGAGAGAGAGAGAGAGAGAGAGAGAGAGAGAGAGAGAGAGAGAGAGAGGGAGAGACAGATAGATAAACAGAAAGAGAGAGATAACGAGAGAAACAGAGATGAGAGAAAGAGAGAATAAGAGAGAGAGGATGGGGTGAGAGTGAGTAAGAGACAGAGAGAAATGAGAGTGTGATTGAGAGAGAATGAGAGAGAGACAGAAAGTGAGACAGAGGAGAGACAAGGTGTTGGGTTTATCAAGCTTTCAATGCAGTTATAATGATTTATTTCTTTATCATTTTCTATCCACGTGTGACTGAATGATGGAAAGATGCAATATAATGCTATGTAAAATCAAGTCTTGGGTTTAGCCAGCACGGCAAGCATGAATGTCTGTGAATCTTTAACTTCGAAGCTTCACAACTCTGATCCAATCATGTCTTCACAATGCTCCTCTATGTAAGCATTGTCGTAGAAAATCTATATAAGTAGAATTCTGAACTGCAACGTGGAACAAACAGTCAACTTTTAAACTCTAGGTGTCTTCAGAGAGATGAGAGAGAGAGAGAGAGAGAGAGAGAGAGAGAGAGAGAGATGGGGCAGGGTTGAGAGTGAGTGAGAGACAGAGAGAAAGAAAACGAGAGAGTCCAAACTTTGGATTGACTGTGTGGAACAGGAAACAGTAAATCTGGGGCAGGGCTCCTTGAGGGTGAAGAATTAAACATGCACACGGAACCCAGACAAAGCCATTACTCTGGTAAATTGATCTGAATACTCTGGTGGAATTGCCTGCTGGGGCAAGAAGCACTCAGGTGATTGGCTCCAGGTTCTGCTGTGAATCCGAAGCCAGTATTAAATCCATTGATGGTGGTTCCATCAATTCTGAAATGGTGAGACGTTGGAAAGCCAATTGCTTTGAAATAAAGCGCCGGGCGAGTGGATTATTCTCGCACTAGATGTTATCTGACCCGCTAGATTTGCAGATTTCTGTTTAGGGCGAGTCGTGTTTGTGTATCTGCAGGACGTGTTGGAGATAAGCACATGTTTTTATTTCTTTCTTCCAGGAGCAGTGAGCGCTTGAACTGGAGGATCTTGTCAAGCGAGAGCCGATGGAACACAGTTATCAAAGTCCACACGTCCATATCTCCAGCGGGAGAAACACTACAGGACTTGAGGAATCTTCCTTCTAGAAAGACCTTCTCTTCGGCTTTTGTGTTGCTGTGCCAAACTCCAAAGACTGGCTGACATCTATAACATAATCCAACAATACAGCTCCATCCATTTCTGTTTGAGGCTGAAGTCAGCTTGCACTGTGATTGGTGGCCGGCCGATGACATCACCATATGCAAAGTTTTGGAGACCTAGAGGAAACCAATCAGCATGGAAGGAACCAGGTGTAAAAAGTACCTAAAAACCATACTTATATAAACGTACAGATACCTTAAATTACGTTACATGCTACAAGTCACCAAATCCAAGAAGACTTGAGTAAAAATTAAAAAGTAATAAGTAAATACTTCAAATTTTAAAAGAACTTAAGTATTTTACTTGTACTGAACGTAAGCTCTAAAAACACGAAACTCTTGATTTATGAAGTTTTATTTAAAATCTTATCCTATATTTATGAAGTTTTAACAGTAAAAGTTGCTTATATATTTAATGCTCATGTACCTAAAGTAAATACTTAAGTAAAGTAACAAAGTTAATTTACTCGAGAACTTTACACCACTGGGTTGTGTAGCGAGTAACGGTATGTGTCCATTCAAATGTAGTGGAGTAAAGAGACAGACACTCAATCAATCAATCAAACACAAATGTAGTCAAGTAGAGAGTAAAAGTAGCCAAAAACACTTAAGTAAAGTAAGAAAGTCTATTAGGTCAAGAACTTTACACCACTGGGAAGGGTATAAGTAATGATAAGTGTCCATTCAAATGTAGTGGAGTAAAGAGACAGACACTCAATCAATCAATCAATCAATCAATCAATCAATCAATCAATCAATCAATCACAAATGTAGTCAAGTAGAGAGTAAAAGTAGCCAAAAACACTCCAATAAAATCCATTATGTCAAGTACTTTACAGGAAATGCACATGTCCCTGCCTTCTGACTCTTTCCTGATGGAGCCGAGCTAAAATAAATGGCTTCTTTCATTCCAAGACACTGGTGGTGCGGGGAGTGATGGTCTACTCGAGTAAACCTAAGCATCGTGATGGCAGCGCAGTATTGATCATATCTCATGCATGTCCACGCCATGATTCCTACTCCAGACACTCACACGTCTGCGGAGAGGAATAATGAGACGAGAGGAGGAGGAGGAGGAGGAGGAGGAGAAAAAAACCCAAGACAAACGAGAAAACACGAGTCGGTGAGCTAATGACAGGAGACCAGAGAGATGCTGATTCACGGGAGATTCTATTAACACCTTCGCCTGAGGAAGATGTGACCAGGACGGGACGCTTCTCCGAGACGCGGTTAAAAAGCACATCCTGACAGATTTGCATGAATAGCGAGAGTCTCCGGAGACGTGTGGGAGTCTTCTTTAAATCCCCAACGTGAGAATGAGAACGCGTGTGTGACAAGATCTACTACAATATTCAGCATCTGGACGGCGTAATGGAACAAGCCAGTTGCTGCCGTGACATTTCAATTTGCGTTTCTCTCGACTGGTGGAGCAGGACACCAACGCTTTTTAATAAGAACACCCCTAGTTAGAATGATGTATTGCTCTGGCTAATACGGTAAAGCACACACGTAAAGTTTTTGCGTATGAAGAGCCACTATATGAGCTGTGATAATACACACACCCCCACACACACACACACACACACACACACACACACACATGTACATATTTGTGTTTAAACAGCAAATATATGAATTGTAAAAATGCACGCACACACACACACACACACACACACACACACGCGCGCGCACACGCACACACACACACAATTCATAATTAGCCAATCTATTAACTGTAATTATGTATACACACACACACATATACACAAACACAGCAAATATTTGAATTGTAAAAATATAAAGTGATTCTGATTGTCATCATGGCCACTAGGGACTATAAAGATACACACACACACACACACACACACACACACACACGTACGTAAACTTTTTATTTATGAATAGCCAATCACACAGGTAACTTTTATGTGTATATGTAAGCAAACATATAAACTCACACTTATTTTTACACACGCATGTAAATTAGGAAAATCAATATGCGTAAAAACGGCATAACACTGTTAATCATATTGACTATAATATTGTCATTATAGCATAATAAAATGTAAACTGTAATGATACACACACACACACATGAAAACCTTATGTGTAACGATATTTGAAAAATGCTTAAAAAAATAAAATAAAAAAAATGCTGTAGTGTATCTGTAGCCATATTTTACGTAGAAAATGTACATACAATATTATTACAGAAATATGGATGGAAAGTGTACAATATCAATATTTGATCTTACATACACTCACATATACGTAAATTATTACATACTTATACAAAATATACATCAACTACTATTTTTAATATTGCACATCTTCAACATAAATATAATTGTATGCACAGCATTGTAGAAATATTGCTATTTTTACTGTTTATTTTTAAATTAAAATCATTTTTTTATGATGTTTTTTGTCTACAACCAACCCTGCTTCATTATGCATAAAAACGGCATCATTAATTCCAGTGGACCGGTGCAGGTCTCGTGTAGGTAGTTAACTTTACCTCTCACGGGCCGTACCAAAGCCCATAGGGGGTCGTTCTCACCTCAGGACCCTCTTGTTCACAGGTGCCAATTAACCGGGCCAGTCTCCCAGTCGCCCCAGTCACAGCAGGTCCAGACTTCACTGGAGCCGCTGAAGCTGTGAACCCAAACAAAGCCACACGTGAGAGGCAGGAGGCTTGTTAGACTCTTTATAACGCCACTACAGCAGGAGGGACAGGACAACACACCACGGACAACTGAAGAAAACATTCCACAGGAGGATGAAAAATCATTACCTTGGTCCAAAAAGAACAAGGCCTTTTGAAATATTGTGATATATATTTAATTGTTATCATTCAACAATAACATTGTTTCCTGTCACTTCCATTAGCTATCCTGTTGGTCAACAACTAGTTTTTGCAGAAACAAAAATTGTTGTTTACGAAGCGGAATCTTGACATTTCCATCCATTCGTCCACCAACCAACCAACCAATGTACCAATCAATCAACCAACCACTATACCAATCAATCAACCAATAAATCAATCAACCAACCAACCAACCAACCAATATATCAATCAATCAATCAATCAATCAATCAATCAACCAACAAATCATTCAATCAACCAACCAACCAACCAACCAATATATCAATAAATCACTCAACCAACCAACTAGTCAATCAATCAACTAATCAACCAACCAACCAACCAACCAACCAACTAATCAATCAAGCAACCCGCCAACTAATCAATCAATCTACCAATCAGCTTATCAATCAATCAATCAATCAATCAATCAATCAATCTTCTTAACTGCTGCTCCATTTCAGGACCACAAGGAGCTGAAGCCAATCATACCAGCTCAGGGCCAGAGGGTGGGACACACACCTTGTATTGGTGACTGACCAATCACATCCCAAATCTGCATGTTTTGGGATTGTGGGTGGAAACTGGAGACCCGGATGAAACCCACACCACCACTGGGGATCATGCCAACTCCAGAAAAATCTGAATTGTCCGACCAATCACAAAATGTTGTCTTTATAAAATCTATGAAATGCATGAAGGCAAATTGATGCTTCATCTAGAGTGACTTGCATCGCACTACAATTCAATTCAATGCAAATTACTTATCCAATTGTACTTGTACTAAGTATCAAAAATATGAACAACTTCTATTCTCTCTACTCAACTTCTACCCTACATTTATGATTGAGTTTCTGTATCTTTTCTCCACTACATTTGAATGGACACTTATCATTACTCATCACATTAACATAGTTAATTTCTTGGGCGGATGAGACAATATTGCCATCTGCAGGATGCTGAAGGTACTGGCACGTGTGGCAAGTTTGACTGATATTTTTTTATATGATATCTATTTTGTTCTGCCATTTTGAACCACCATTTTGAAATAATAAACCTCAAAAATAATGAGTGTCTTGTTTTTCACATTTTGTGGTGTATTTTGAGCCTGGAATCAGTATGAGTAAAATACTGTTCTGTTAAAAAGTTCTGTTAAAACTGGATACTTTACCACTTTTACTCAAGTGTTCGTAGAATGTGACTTGTAACTTCTGATGGAGTAATTTTTACAGTAAGGCATTTTTACTCTAGTAAGGACTTCAGGGACTCTTTACTAGAGTATGTACACCTCTGCACATCACACATAGTAGTACTGGGAGTCCAACTCAATATGGACCATTACTGTAGACAAAACCAGCTTTATTGTTGGGCAGACAGCAATGTCACAGTGTTGTAAATAATTTATAACACACAATTATGAACCTAAAGCTGAGCTGGGAAGAAAGCCGCTAAACTGGCTGTGTAGTTCAACCAGCAAACCAGTCTGGACACTAATGACTCGCTCAGACGGAGGTGGGAGGCATCGTTTTACCACCGATTGAAACAAATGATGCAGTTTAGATCAAGGCAGTCATGCCCTCGCCCACATCCTGCTCCCGAAGAGCTTCGTTTCAGCATATCGGATTTGGGAAATTATTTGATCAATTGGCAGCATTATCACCCGCATCATTCTGCACAGGAAGGAGCGAAGCATGTGCAAGTCCGATGTTCTGAACGCTCCTACTGGCCCTCAGGTTAAACATCCGAGCGCCACCGATGACTCGCCAACGCTAAGCTGAAAAGCCATCTACCACACTGAATAAGCCCCCTTCTCTCCACCGGCCCCGCCTTCGCACAGCAGATATTGATCTTTGGCGGGAACCCAAAGCGGAGCAGATTTACTGTCAGATTTCCAGCTTCAGCTCGGCGAACACGCTGAGTTTTAAATTTGAATTGTGTGCCTGAGGTTATTTCCCACCTGGACGCGCGTGTAGTAATTCCGGTTGCCCTTGATGCAATGGCACACTGTTGATTTCATCTCCACCCTTCCTGGCAAATTACAGTGCCGCTCCCCAAACACGGTAAAATCCACTGGTTTCTGAGCGAGGGTTTTGGCTGAAACTAACTGGGACTTTATTGACAACAGAGTGACTTGGACGACGCTTGACAAATGGAATTTCCATCTTTTTCCTTCCTCGAAGACACATTCTGCTGGGAAAATTATTTTCAGGAAGGTTTGGGTTACCATACGGAAACTGGAATTTCCACAAATGCAAAGACACATCCAATGTTCCATAGTTTGTTGCTACCTGCCAACCTTGAAGTAAGCTAAAGTCTCGCAAACTTCCCGTAACTGTCTCTTTGCTCCCTACTATGCCATGTCCTGATTCGGCATTCAGAGATTCTTCTTCATGCTCTCAATGACTATATAGTTGATGT
This sequence comes from Paedocypris sp. Pulau Singkep, assembly GCA_017309775.1. Lineage (NCBI taxonomy): Eukaryota > Metazoa > Chordata > Actinopteri > Cypriniformes > Paedocypris > Paedocypris sp. Pulau Singkep. Next base: position 27,786,733 of record MU204446.1, on the reverse strand, counting down.
GTTCTCATCTGCAACTGATCCCTATACATTTCCTGGTTGTGGCGTAACAGTTTTTAAGTCTACAATGTTTTCTCTTCTTCTCAATAAAGATTATAAACTGAGAGACAGAAGCTCGAGAGATCTGAAGGTTCACTCCTTTATACTGTCATTCCTCGGCCATTTTGAAACTAACTTCAATCCATCGTGTCTTGGTTTTTAAATAATAAGAACCGGTTTTTAAAGGGTCTTAGACCCAACACTTTTCGTTTCAGCCGATCTGTCTTTTGGACAGAAAAGCACCTCAGGATTCAGAACAAATCTGCTCAATTACCCAGTGAAAATTAACAGCTTTTCTTTACTGTAAATCCAATCTGCAATCGGTAGGGGGTTTGTAAATATTGACAGCAAAATAACTATTGATTTCAAACCCCGAAAACACACTTCACAGTGTTTCCAACAGACTTGGTATTGAGGACGACAGCGGTTTCAGCTCCGCACAACAGTCCACGAGTAAAACTCCAGTCAGTTGACCTGAATCTGTCTCAATACGATATCAGCGACCATTAAACAGGAAAGGAAGAGCTAGAGACCTCGACAGACTCACACTGAATCTGAGACAGCCAGAACGGAGAGCATTCAAAGATGATCAGAGGTGTAAAGAGTAGCTGAAAACCATACTTTAGTAAAAGTATAAAAATAGACACCTTACTGAAGTTTCAAATCACCTATTCTGCATATATTGCATCCAGTTCCTTCAGCATCCTGCAGATGGCAATATCACATTGTCCACCCTTGAAATAATGAAGTATCATAGTCTTTAAAAAGTCTTTTCAAATAAAGTAACAAGTCCATTTACGGAAGTACGTTAAACCACTGCTAATGATCATTTCTCATATCCTAAACATGGAACATACTCTCCGAATGCAGCATATTTTCTTTCAGGTCAGATAAAAAGGAAGAAATATATAACATTAAAGTAAAATGGCTGAATCTGGACTGTGAAAGCTGGATGTGCTCGGCATTCTCGAGACATTTTACCTGAATGGAGTGGAACTCACGCGGCGCCGTGTGTGTATGACAGCTCTGTAGATTACACCCCGACAGGAAATACTGCCTGTGAAGAACAGAATCACTTCCTACTGAAGGTGGAAAACAATCCTGTTGGCTCAGATTCTCACTCGTGTTGGTTTTGAAAACAGCTTTCAAACATTAATCTGAGGCTCAGCTCACGTAGAGCTGCACTGTTCAGTCTGTTGTTTACGGTATGAATTTATTGTCATTATTATGACTATTCTTCCTCTTCTTCTTCTTCTTCTTCTTCTTATTATTATTATCAATATCTTTATTATTATTTGTACTAGTAGTAGTAGTAGTAGTAGCAGCAGCAGTAATAGCAGTAGTAGTAGTAGTAGTAGTAGTAGTAGTAGTAGTAGTAGTAGGAGTAGTAGTAGTACAAGTAGTAGTGGCAGTAGCAGCAGTGATAGTAGTAGTAGTAGTAGTGGTAGTAGTAGTAGTAGTAGTAGTAGTAGTGGTAGTAGTAGTAGTAGTAGTAGTAGTAGTAGTAGTAGTAGTAGTAGTGGTAGTAGTAGTAGTAGGAGTAGTAGTAGTAGACAGAAGGATGACAGATTCTAAATCATAACTGCTGATTCCATAAACAAAATCATAACTGCTGATTCCATAAACAGAACTAATGCAGTAAATCATAAATACAAATTATAAAAGAAAATCCAAATGAAAGTCAAACCAAAACAAAATCAAAATTAAATGAAGGACATCTCACGTGTTCTCTTCCATCTCTCTCTCTCTTTTTCCTCTCTTTCTCCTCCAACCCTCTATCTCCCTTTATCTCTCTCTTTCTCCCTCAATTAGCTCTCACCATTCTCACTTTTCTTATCTGTCTCTTTCACCCATTCTTTCATACAATCCATCTTCTCTCCACAACTTTGATCTTTCTCCCACCTTCTTTCTTTAACAAACCCAAAAATACACACATGATATATTCAATAAAATATTTATGACTGAAAAGAAAATTGAAAGAAGACAATAACTTTTGTTTGCTTTCAGAAAAAAGATAAAACAAAGAAATAAAGAAAAGAAAAAAGCATTCTAAAAGCAAACCAAAAGGCTCTAAGACAGTAATAATAGTTGTGATACTTTGATGCAGGTGAGATTCGGTTCCGGGCTGCTACCTTATGCAGCCTTCCTACACGTTAATATTAGTCATTAAACGTGTTATTATTACAGTTATATATGTTCTTTATTGAAAGCATGTGTTTTCAATCTAGACTTCAACTGACAAACTGATTCTGAGTCTCAAATTTTGGTGCTGGATATGCGAAAGGTTTTAGCGAACAGAGTAGTATTCCCAAATTCATTGTAACCTTGTGGTACAATGACAATAAAGGCTTCTATTCCATC
>MU204446.1:27765379-27784311 GCA_017309775.1 Paedocypris sp. Pulau Singkep | reverse complement strand
AAGAAAAAAGCATTCTAAAAGCAAACCAAAAGGCTCTAAGACAGTAATAATAGTTGTGATACTTTGATGCAGGTGAGATTCGGTTCCGGGCTGCTACCTTATGCAGCCTTCCTACACGTTAATATTAGTCATTAAACGTGTTATTATTACAGTTATATATGTTCTTTATTGAAAGCATGTGTTTTCAATCTAGACTTCAACTGACAAACTGATTCTGAGTCTCAAATTTTGGTGCTGGATATGCGAAAGGTTTTAGCGAACAGAGTAGTATTCCCAAATTCATTGTAACCTTGTGGTACAATGACAATAAAGGCTTCTATTCCATCAGCCCTCAATGTAAGCTCCGCATTATCAGTTCAGCGTGTCTAAGTCTCTCCAGTCACTGCACAATCCCTGGCGATTACAGCAGGGCTTCTTACCTTCACAGTGGTTCAGATGTTCACCCATGACCAGAAGACCAGTCTCAGCTCACGGCACAACACAGAGCAAGTCAAACTTTTCCTGGAATTCATTAAATACTCCAGGAGTCGTGGTGACCCGCAGGAGAAAACAACCGTTTGTTCAACTTTTCAACAAAAGCGTTGGATCTTGATAGAGAAAGGGTTTCGTGAAATAAAAGCCCAGCATGCTGAGAATCAAATTAACAAGCCCTGTGCGCAGGCCGGATTAAAACCCTGGCATCTGTAATTGTTCAAACAAAATGGAGGTAAAATCGGAGCCACGAGGAGCCGCTCGGTCTGAATCCTCGGCTGTGTGGGCCGGAGTGATTATTGCTCTTGTGTTCTTGTGATTATTTTACCGTGTTCCCCTGTAAATATAGCAATGCGTCATCATGTAGGTGTAACAAAAGGCTCGGGCCGGGGTGCGGAACTCAATTTGTTCTGCTTTATTAGAAAACAAGGGTGAAAAACAAAGATAACCAGAGTGTCGGCAACAAAAAGGACCAACGAGACTTTCTGAGGCTTTAATAAGCACTTCTGCTTCCACAACGTGTTAGATTGTCATTTTCTGCTGCACAAGATCCCAGGAAAAAAGAGAAAAACATGTTTCTTTGCATTTAGAGTCTCTCTCTCTCTCTCTCTCTTTCTCTCTGACTATACACACACACACACATTTATTCTTTTTCCAATGCTATAAATGCCCATGAAAAAGTCGCGAAGATGCATTTTACCACCTTATTATTTTTCAAATGCAGACCATTAAATCCCTAACAGAGACTCCATTAGTGTGTTCTTTTTTGGAACAAGGTCTTTTATTTCCCCTTTTTTTTCAGAAGAGCACTACAAGTTCATGCTGTGCACAACCTGCCAATAGCAGGAAAGTTCCAAAAAAAAAAAAAAAAAAAAAATCTCAGGCTTTTTGGCTCAGCCAGAGATTTTACATAATAAAAGACTCATTTTTTTGTAATTATACCACGAGCTTCTTTCATGACATGGGAAGTCATTAAGATTTAGTCTTGATTTTATGAACAGCTGAAGCTTGGAAAGAAAACGGCAAGCTAAAGTAAACGCCGTAAATTCTGCGACAGCTTCAAAGTCGTCGCGAATGATAAAGCCAAATCGAGACTGTGTTTCAGCTGAAGGTAAAAGCTCGGCTATACTTTGGTAAATTGTGACGAATGCTCGTTATTACAGGTGATACCGTGTTCTACTCTTCAGCTGAGTGATGGATTTTGAGGCCACATTTGAAAAGACTAAAGACACATTTGAAAAGACTAGCACTAATGCTGAATCCACTAATCTGTGGTCTTAATTCTACAAGTAGTTTTTTAATAAAACTACAAGTACATTTAACTCTCACTTGTGTCCTGATAATACATTGTGCCGCACTTTCTTGTTACGGTATTGAATGTTAAGCAAGTTTTTCTTGTGAATTGTCTTGTTCACACATTGAAAGAAAAATAGTATACTGAATATACAGAGAATGAAATACTCGAAAAAGAGATTGTCTTTGGCAAGGACTTTGTTTTTAGAATGCTTTTTTCTTTTCTTTATTTAATCTTTTTTTCTGAAAACAAACAAAAGTTGTTGTCTTTTCTCAATTTTCTTTTCAGTCATATTTGTTGAATTTGACACGTGTGTATTTTTGGGTTTGTCAAAGAAAGGAGGGAGAAAGATCATAGTTGTGGAGAGAAGATGGATTGTAGGAAAGGATTGGTGAAAGAGACACATAAGAATAGTGAGAATGGAGAGAGAGAGAGAGAGAGAGAGAGAGAGAATTGAGGGAGAAAGAGAGAGATTGAAAGAGAGAGAGATGGAGAGAAAATTGAGGGAGAAAGAGAGAGATGAAGGGAGAGAGAGGTTCGAACTAGCTTTTCTGGGTTACCTAGGCTACCATGCTAGTAGTATTCATGATGTTTGGTGTTCACTGTAAAGTTGACGGCTTTATTGGATTAGTCAGTGTCGGGTTACTTTGGAACACCCGTGCCTAATCTTTAATGCAACACCTGCAGACCTTCTCCACCAATGGGAATAAGGAATATTTCATAATTTTCCAAAAATGTGCAAAGACATGTAATGTGATCAGTCTTTCAAAGAGAGTGTTTCCCCTCACAATGACTTCCTGACCTCTTAGTCGGACAATTTCACTGGACTGATAAACTACTAGCTGACATGCTAAGTTGATTATTGTCATCATTATCACATTTCTCTCATTTCCAAATAACGGTGTAGAGATACTAATTTCATTGAAACCATGTGATACAATGACAAATAAAGGCCTATTCTATTCTATTCTATTCTATTCTATCCCTCAACTGCACCTTGTGAAATACTTTACAAATTAATTTTGTGTTTTTGTTTTCAAGTTTTGCCTGTTTCTGCATGTCGAATCAAGGGGAGCGCATGCACAAATTCAACTAATCTTTCAAATTTTGTCCGTAATATGACTCCAAAGGGTCGGCACACATTGTGATTTTAGATTCTTTCTAAATGGCAAAAATCGATTGCAGCGAGGAGGAAAACTTAAACCTAGTAGTGTCTGTTACGGTCAAAGATAACTATAGCAGGAAAGCATCTCCTGGGGATTAAAAGGTCTCCTTATCTCAGAAGCTCTGTTTGGTGAACAGGTCAAAATCAGGAGATCTAGTTTCTTATGACCAAAGCTCCATTATAAGCAGAGGTGTTAAAAGTACCAGAAAACCATTCTTGAGTAAAAATACAAATATCATACTGTAAAAACTACTCCATTCAGAGTTACAAGTAACCAATCCCTTCAGATCAAATTTTAAAAGAACTGAAATATATTATTCGTACTGAACTTATGCTAAAATAACCATCTAGAAATGTGAAGAACAAGAAACTCTTTATGTATGAGGTTTCATTTCCTAATATAGAATTGACAATCAACACCTCAGTGTTTCAATATGGCAGAACAAATCAGAAGAAAAAAGAAAAAAAGTCAGTCTCAGTCAAACTCAAATGTGCAAACAAGTACAACTGCTAGTTCACGTGATTTAGCTGATAAACATCATCCAGTAACTTCAGAAATGTAGTTAAGTAGAGATTAAAAGTTGCTTCTATTTTTGATACTCTGCACAAGTACAAAATAGCCACAAAAAAAAGTTAAGTCCATTACTTAAGTACTTTACTCCACTGATTATAAGTGTCACAGACTCCTATCTTGAAGACCGCGAACTATTATTTTGATACTTCCTGGTTTTCGGTTTCTGTTTCTTCCGGGTTTGTCACGATCGTTTGTCTTGTTTTCTTGTCCAGCTGTTTTTGTTCATAATAATATGTTAATTAATAATTAGGTCGTGGATTGAAGCACCAGTTTGTCACAGTTTCTTTACCAGTTTGTCTGATGTTGTTGCCTGTCAACTCGCCGTTTATGTCTTGCCTTGTTCTTGTTTATTTTTGTATCTCGCCTGGCTTAGTTAATGTTCTTGTCTTTGGATCTTTGTGTACCGACCTCTGCCTGCCTTGACCTTTTTTTTTAGATTTTTAACTAACGAACCGTAAAGTGAACGATTCATTTCCAGTCATTTGTTCATTGTTCAACTTGCGAATGATTGTTCTCGCTACAGAGTCGGATCGGATCGTGATAGACGAGTCGGTCACTAAGAAGACTCATTCATCCCGAGTCGTATAAAAAAAAAATTCCATTTCAAATTGTTCACATTTAAAAAAGGGTTAATTCATAAATGTGTAGTAGTGAAATTATTTGGTTGTCTGAGGTAAAAAAAAAGTGTGAGTGGGGGTGGGGTATTTTTGGTGGGCGTGAAATTTAAAGGGGGGGGGGGGCCCAAAGTTTGAGAACCACTGAATTAAATCCCTTTTTGAACTGTTAACCCTTGGTGTTCCTCTCATCCGTACGTGGGTCCTTCACCCAGTCGGCAAAGTGAGTCCGTGATTCGGACCGCTGCTATACTAAAAGACAAAAGCAGAAAGCAAAACTCACACCCCGTGTCATGCAAGGTGACATGGAGAAAGCCGCCTGTACGAGTGAGAACGAGACGATCTGGATGAGAGTGTGTTTGACAAGCTGCCCCGCACCGTGGGCCGTAAAACAATCACGGCATGGAAATTTCGCTGACATCTCCTTGGGCCTTGTAACAGCCCAATCAAGCGGAGGTGCCAGCCGGCGCACCAGCCTATCTGCAAATAAAGGCGCACCCGAGAGCTTGCTCCGCATGAGCGATGAGTCCCGGTGAGCGGGAGCAGATGGGGGTCAAGCTGTTGAAGTGAGTTGTCATCTGACTGACATTGCGTGAGCTGTGAGCGCCCGTCCCGGGACTGGCATTGTAATGGGGCTGGAATGTCTGCAGCGGACGGGCCCTCGATTTGGGGGTTGAGATGGTGCGTGCCAGGCAGCAGCTGGCGATGGTGGGAGACGGAGTAATGAATTCTCACCCTGGCCGTCTGCTTCACATTTCCCACACAACCTGCTCTCAGATATTAAAAGGTGTCATGCGGAATCCGGGCTGAATGTTAAAATAGCCCCGACGTTTGGCGGCGAGGAAACATCAGCGCTTGTGACGGAACGGAAAGGGGGGGATTGGAACTGAGTGGGAAGTAACTCGCGGAAAAGTGGAAGATAAGAGCCTGTGCCAATTACCGCGGCTCCGTGGGAGGCGGTGTAAAAATGGACGGATTTAATGGCGCGCACCTACCTAGTCTAGCGTCGCGTCCAGTAGACCCGCGGTCCACGGCTTCTGTTTTATCTGCCGGCGCATTCATCTCGCCGTCTGCGAGAGTGAGAAAAGACGGAAATTGGTTTCATTCAGCGATGTCTTTTCATGCTGTGGAGGAGATGTTTGTTTGTGGAGAAAAGGGAGGGAAAACACACGCAGCTGGTTATAGTCGCGCAATATTTGGAAGGCAAAGTTGTGAGGGATAAACATTCGGATAACCTTGTGCCAGATGAATGGGAAGCGGGCGCAGAAAATAGATTCATAATGGGAATCGCGGGGGTAACGAAAAAAAAGGGCGTCGAAAAACAGTGACACCAGCAATTTAGCAGAACAGTGTTCGTTTTAAGCTCCTCTAAAACACAAAGAGACACAAAGTTAGACGGCAAAACACTGAAAAAACACTACGAATAATACACTGACGCGTAGTAGAAATGCGTAGGCATGTTATGTTAAGTTGCTTAAATGTTTTATAACGCAATCTATCCCACTTACCTATTGGTCTCTCCTTCATTTTCTCTGTTGATCTAGCACATCTGTTTGTATATATGCTTCTTAAATATATTCTTAAATATATTCTTAAATCACTAAGCAATGCCAGTGAGTTGCGGACGAACTCCGAGAACATGTTTGTGCCACTTTAATAAAGTATAAATGCACTAGGTGGCAGTAGTGCGCTTGTTCTATGAGTTGTGGATGCTGGTGTAGGGATTTTTTGCACTAGCACTGCACATGACTCTACACATCTCCAAGAGTCAATAAGAACATATTCATACAAAAGAAAGCAGAGATAGAATGAGTCAAAGAGACAAGTGAAGTACAATCGTGAAATATAACACTCAAACTAGAAAGTTCCACAAAGCCTATTTAACATTTAGCTGGATGGGAGATGAGGAAAAACCGCCGCTGTGATGGCTTAATTTGAAATGATAAACTACATTTCAAACTCAGGCCAAGTGATGCACTTTTAGTCATTTTGTTTGCTTAATGTTAATATAGTATTCATTTGAGCTGTTCAAAGTGTATCTCTGATTTGTCTTCAATGTAATGATAATTCCTTGTGATGTAGACAAAAGTTTTGTAGACTAATTATTATTAGTTATATACTAATAAAGTATTATATAGTTATATACTTAAAAAAAAAAAAAAGCAACTTCATTTCAATAAATACATTTAAATAGCTCTCTGATGGGGTCACGGGTGGGGGTTGCGGAAAGTTCGTTTTTTTTTGTTGGTGTTTTTAGTTGCAACTTTCTTGTTGCACACGGACGCGTTGCGGTAAATAAGGCTTACATAAGAGAATAAGCGCATCAGACAGTTATAAATTATGAAAGAAAAAGACCGTAATAATAATATAAACCTCCTAGTCATGATTTAGTGACTTGTCATAATTCATTTGATTCACCTTAACATTGCTCAAAAACAGTATTCAGTAAATGCTTTATCATTGTTGTGAGCTTTGGATAGTTTGGCACAACCGGTGTTTTCCGAGACTCTCTTGATTCTATTCATTGCCCGTTGCCAAACTGAAAGTAAAAAAAAAATGCAACTGTGATTAATGGCGTTCAAAATAACTGCCACAATTAAGCTTGTGCGTTAACGCGTTAACTTTGACAGATCTAATATATACACATACTATACATACCCATATATATGGGATCATCCAGTGTTGACGTCATATTCTTAGCTCAATCTTGTCAAGGACCGTGTCATTTAATGTCTAAAGAGTGTCCATCGGCAAAGTCTCCGTCAGATGAATGGCAAAGACCTTCTTATTAACCTTAAACGAATGTCTTTAATGGCGTAGCTCATGAATATTAAACAGCCTGGCTGAAAGGCTCTGGTTTGAAGTAGAATACAAATTCGATCCTGGTGTGACGCGTTGCTGCTCTTGCAAACCTGCGTCGTTGATCTTTTGCGTTGATTTTTACGCCAACGCAAGTAACACAATGTAACGATTATAAGCCAAATCACTGTAATGTGGCTTGGCTCGATAGTGAAAATGCGTAGACACACGGGGAACGGCCTCGATTATTACAACCAGGCAGATATGCCAAACTCTACACATCCATGGCGCTTTAAGCCTGATTACCTATTCAAATCCTCATCACCTCGGCTGATCAGGCGCGACTGTTCTCTGATGAGACTAAACCACTCAGACACACAGGGCAAGTACATGCCGTGTCAGTGGTCCTCGTGCCAGCTGCCCCGCCGCCTCCGCACCCACAATGAGAATCAGCCTAAAATCACACTGTAAAAAATGAATCATGAGGCTTGGAATATTTTATTTAAAAAAATTATGCAATTGCTAAAAAGAATGTACACGTGTCTTTGAAAAAATGTTGTTCTGTGTTTCTCCAAAATTATTGAGAACAGTTTGGTTGAAAATTAAAATGTACATTTCACAAACAAACCAGCGGGATTTTTGGGGTCAATTTGAGAAACCATTTTGGCTAAAAGATTGAGATAAGTTCACATTTATTTTAAGAGAATTAGTTTGCGGTTTTAATTGAGTCACGTTTGTTTGAATCTCAACACGTGAAGTGATCAAATGCCATTTTGATGAACAGCAGATGAAGAGAGAACGTTAAGAGGAAAGTGCTTAATCAAGCGGAAAGAAAATCAGCAGCTCCAAATCATTTTCCTTGGCAGAGCCTATGAGAAGCTTGCATGTGTTGCTCAGAGTTCCTTAACTCTTTTGGAACTTTAAAATAAAGCATAAACATTTTACATGGACTGTTACGCTATAACAAGTATAAATTGAAGCAGTTTATCTTGAAAGATGACAATTTATGTTTAAATAATGTAAAGAACCAACCCATCACTGTGTCTACTGCTCTTCAAAAAGAGGTTGAGGCTGGATTTCACTCTTTCTGACCATGTGAGGCTTCCGCTTCAGTGGTTTCTTTTATTGCCTAATAGAAAAAATTGTCCAATGAGTGGATTCTCTTTGTTAGGAAATATATGAAGTTGTTGTTTTTCTGTCAATCGAGTCTTTAGTATTCAAACCATCAATAATCAAGAAAATTGGGTTATTTTCTCAAACTAAAAATCACAATCCACTAATAATTGTTAAATTAATGTAAGGCTGAATATTTCAAGATTATTTTGTCGAGTATGTTCTACTTTAAAAGTAAGCTCTGAGCAACTACTTCAATATAGTTTGTGTAATATGCTACCAAAAGTTTTTTTTACGTAAAAAGCACGTCACATTTTTTCACAGTGCAGGAGTGGAAATGCCAAATAATTCAGAACTTTTGAGCAGCTATTTGTTCTTTTAATGAATTGATGTTTAGAAAGTGGGATTTTGCCGTGGCAAAGAGCCAGTCATGAATATTCACAACTCGCCGAGCGCGGCGCCTACTTAGTATGTTAACTCATGTACAAATACTGTGGAAATGCCAGCTCTGTAGTCTCAGCTGCGTGGAGTTTAAAAGACTCTCCTTCTGAATCCCGGGTAAAGAAACTTACATCTGCTGCGCGGCGAGATAATGTGCCCGTCTTCATGAAGCACTTTAAGGCTTGTAACCAATTTCATTTGAGTAAAGTGAACAGCTTTCGCAACAAGGTGATAAAACAACGTGCAATTTGACAGGGAAAGACTGTTTTCAGCGGCTGAAAGGAAACCACGAGCTCTGGAGATCCGCTGTGTTCATGATCATGCTGGAGATAAATGCATCTTCTGGGAAGGAAACGTAGAGATCAAATGCTGGATTGACTGTCTCTTGACTGCAAACATCAGCCCATGTTGGTTTTTCTGGCACCTTCTAGAAAGTTCTGTCTGTTTGGGGAAATGCACTTTTATCTGTTAATCGGAAACAAATCGGAGACTTAACGAGACGTTTTCTTCTGTTTCTTCTACAGAATCATGGAAACCAAATCACCTTCTCTTATTTCCACTCATCCGTCCATTTTCCACCACTTACTCTATTTCTGGGTCAAAGGGGGTAATTACGTGTCTCTTCAAAGAAGCATGTATTGACCTGTAATAATAACATCAAATAAGTGAATGTAATCGGATAGAAAGGCTGCCTAGTCTAGTTGCTCGGAACCGAATCACACCTACACCTAAGACTGTCAAAGTCTTTAATTATGGCACTCCTTAATTGTGGAAAAACTGTGAAAAGCAGCCTACAAATGCATTGATCCTGAACTTGAGCAAAGATAAAGACAAAATGCATATCAACCGCTACTCAACCGTCACTACACAAAACAGACCATGTGACAAACGATCGTATTGATGCGAATACAAGCACCCTCTTGATTTTTTTGTCACAAAATAAAAAATTCCAATAAACTACTACCTAAACTCGAACGATTTGACTATTTAAAAGTTTGTTGACCTGTCGCTTGTCACAGCAGTTTGATGTTATTTTAAATGGACGCGATATTTACTTGTTTATTTTCTGCGGAGAAAAACAGGATGTTTAAATAAATAACCTTTGGAAAAAAAGGGACTTTTTTGTGGCAGCCAGAGGAGACACTGATGGTAAAAGCAGATGCCCTTTAAAATCTCTGCCCTTATTGTAGTTTAAGACAGGAAAGATAAGCCCGGTTTCACCTCAGATATGGCGGACAACAGTTTCACATGCAGATGACACGAGCGAACGACTGGCTGGTGCACGCGCTGGGAAAAATGTGACGAGCTATTTACGTAAAAATAAGTTTGGAAGGACATGACACGAATTATATTTAAGTAGTTTGTCAGAGCTTACTTTTTAAGTAGATCATACTTAAAATATGATAAAAATATATAATAATAAAGCATAAAGACATAAAATACATAAACACAATTAAAAAAATACTCAGTCAGCAAAACACTTATCAGTGGATTAGGCTATTTAATTTGAGAAAATAAAACCCAATTTTCTCACATTTTTGGATTATTGATGGTTTGAATACTAACGAGTCGATTGGCAGAAGAACAACATTTTCATATATTTCCTATAAAAGAGAATCCACTCATTAGATAATATTCTCCACTAAGAACAGCCAGAAATGAACAGCCTCACGTGGTCAGAGATTTAAACTGAGTGAAATAAACCTCATTCTGAAGAGCAGTAGACACATTAATGGTAAGACGGTTATTTAAACATAAATTGTCATCTTTTAAGATAAAACACTTCAATTTATCCTTGTTCTAATGTAACAGTTAATGTAAAATTGTGTATGCTTCATTTTAAAGTTTTAAAAAGTAATTTTTAAAAAGAGTTAAAGAACTACAAGCAACACATGCAAGCTTCTCATTGGCTCTCCCAAGGAATTGCTGATTCTCTTTCCTCTTATTTAAGCATTTTTTTCTCTTAATCTTCACTTTTCTTTTGCTGTACATCAAAATGGCATTTGATCACTCCAACTGTTGAGACTCAAATGAACTTGACACAATTAAAACCGATGGAACTCTTAAAATAAATGTTAATTCTCGTTTTCTCAATCTTTTAGCCGAAATGGTTTCTCAAATGGACCCCAAAAATTCCACTGATTTGCTTGAAAAAAGAGGTGAAATTTACATTTTAATTAGTTCTTAACCAAAATGTTCTCATCATTTTAAGAGTAACACCAAACAGCATTTGTCAAGGAAACGTACACATTCTTTCTAGCAATCACATAACCTTCTAAATGAAAATTCCAAGCCTCATGATTCGTTTTTTTAACAGTGCGGAACCAGCGTGAGTATTTAAATCAGGCGGACATGAACCTAAAACCCTCTTCTTTCCCATTTGTCTCCGAACATCTGCAATCTTCTTCCCTCTTGCCGTAAAAGCACAGACTCGCCCCGGAGAACAAGTGCCCGTCACTGTTCATTTACGCCATCGGTTCCTGTATAATTTAGTCCTTCGGAGAGGCCGAGTCCATCAAATCACGCCAGCACATCGGTTGCGGGCCACCATGAGAAATTTCTCGACGCAAATGGAGGCCAGAAACACTCCGGGCTCTTCTCTCATCACAGCTGAGGAGATCTTTGGCAAAGCAAATGCATAAAAATGAGCGTCGGAACGGGCTCCGACTGTGGCTGAGAAACGAGTTGGCATTCCGGATGAGACGATCCCGACGCTCCCAAAGCCTCGGAAGAAATCTCGGCTGCTCGTCGCTCTTCATCCTCCTCTGTGGTGAGGAACACACACTCACGGACACCAGAGCAAAGAACTGGAGATGTTGTTTGGGGAGATGAGATAATGAGTCGCTTTGCTCCATCAGAAAGTTGCTTTCAGTCTCTATCAAATTCAAACTCAAATTCAAGTTTTATTGCTCACATATTTATTATACGAGGTACACCGTGTAGGGAAATGTGTTTGGATCGTTCCAGCATTTTAACATTGGGATGTGGGAAATACAATAAAATGTGCAGAATAAAATGAAGATGAAGAATATAAATACAGTAGATATAAGATAAAATATGAAATGTGAATAAAAATACAAAATTATCAAGATAAAAATACAAACAACGTTAAAAAGAAAAAATACAAAAAGTGAGTAAAAAACTCATCAGTGATCCAGAAAGTGTTAAAGTTTTCGGTTCTCTCTCTCTCTCTCTCTCTCTCTCTCTCTCTCTCTCTCTCTCTCTCTCTCTTCTCATTATGCCCTTATTTTTTTCTTGCCTCTCTCCCTCCACATTCTCTCATTCGCTTTCTTGCTTTTATTCAGTTTGTCTCTCACTGTTCCTCTCTTCCTTCCTTATTCTCAGTCTCTATTTTGTTTTATCTGTTTTCTGCTCTTCTCTCTCTCTCTCTCTCTCTCTCTCTCTCTCTCTCTCTCTCTCTCTTATTAAATCTATTGGTCAATTGCTCCATCTCTCTTGTTCTCAACAATCTTTCTTTATCTCTCTCAAAATTTCTCTTTCTTTCTCTCTTTCTTTCTTTCTTTCTTTCTTTCTATTCTCAGGTTTCCTCTCCCCCTTCACATTCTCTCTCTTTTTGTTTTTCTCTTTTCTCTCTCCTCAATTGTTTGTTCACTATGAGTCTCTCTCTCTCTCTCTCTCTCTCTCTCTCTCTCTCTCTCTCTCTCTCTCTCTCTCTCTCTCTCTCTCTCTCTCTCTCTCCACACACTCTTCCAGCTCCCCTCTCTTCTTCAGTCTCTCACTCTCTCTGAATAAACCACCGGGCGTTGAAAACAACCTCGAGACATTCTGTTGCATGTCTGCTCCATCGATAATGATGACTTTGAAAACAGAATTTTCCCTGTGGTTTCCAGACAGTTGCTTCAACATATGGTGCCAGAATGTTCCATTCGGAGTTTAGAACCATCAGGGAAAAACATGTTCGTCCAGAGCACAACACGTCCACCGCTCATTTACCCCATTAATTACAAACATTTTTAACTCTCGAGATGTAAACTGGACTTTTAATCAAGTTGGACACACAGCGCTTGAGTAAATTCACACATCTATTTCTGTTCTTTTTCTAGAGTGAGTGCTGTCTGTGTATTATCTATATTGCATAGTTATCATAGATATCTTTGTCTTCCATGCAATATTCATTTTAAAGAAAAACAGAGACCTTTTATTATCAGAATAAGAGTCGAAACAAACACGATCAATCAGAGGTTATTTGACAGCAACAGTTGCCATTATTAATATATGACTATAACTTCTGGGAAACATATACATTTTATTTTATTATTATTTAAAAATATAAATTATAATACTTATATAACTAATTGTAAAGAAATAAAAATCAAAAGTGTATTTTATTGTACATTGTACATCTTGGACAGGAAGTCGCAGCAGAAGCAGATTAAAATTCCCTTTTCTCTCGTTCACGGCTCTCGAAAGGTTAATGTTTATAAAGTTTATTCATCCCAACTACAATCTCTACCAAAATATTCTGTCATTTGTAAATATAACAAATTAGTGAAAGAAGTGTTTTTTAAAACAATAAATAGATACATGATCGCCATAAGGTTTCACTTCCTTGTTGCCATAGCGTCTCTGTTGACACAAAGTCACGTGACACGCCATGACAAGCAGTCACATGACCCGCTGAAGATTGTGAAATAAAAATAAAAGATATTCTAAATAGAACACACCACTGAGACAGAAAACATCTAGCAAGTAAATGCTGTAGTAAGTAGGAAACAGCCATGCGAATCGTAATACATTTTTTGCGCTGTTTTTACTTTAAATTTGAACTTTTTACGTTTTAATGTTATATGCCTGTATTGTATTGTTAGATGTACATTTTTGTATTTTAAATGCACATTTTGGATTCTGTAATTATTATGCACGTTGTGTAGGAAGATGCTAATATTTTGTACATATATTTGTGTATATAACTTGAGTTGTACATGTGCACAGTGACACAATGGCTGTTCTATTCTATTCTAAAAAGTTATACATTAGGACAATTTCAGTGTCCTAATGTGATCCCTAAAATCACCACCACTGCCATTCTGAAGCCTAACTAAACTAATCCGCCACCAGCAGAACATTGTGATTCCGACCCGCCTCAGCAGAAAAGTTCTGGCCGTGGCTGGTGCAAGCTTCTCCTGGGAGACTGTGCCATTTTTGATTAATGGACCTTTATGTCTGTGAGTGACAAATCATCAGAAGCTGGTGGTGCTCGTACATCACTGTCACATGGCCACACCGTCCTCCGCCTGGTAAAGAGATGATTCTCCCAACCTTCCCACCCTCGTCTTCTTAAGGAGAAGCAATCGAGACTTCCCCGGAAAAAAAAAAAAGAGCCACTGCTGATGTTCTACACCACTTCATCCACCTGCAGTGAAAGGTTTAAACGGGGAAAACTAGAGAGATTTCACCACTGAGACAAGGTGATGGCACTCCAGCGCTGATGCTAAGATCAAACATTAGTTTTCGGGAGTTAGTGAGCTGGTAAGGCTGCGTAGTCTTGATGCCCGGAACCGAATCACCTGCAGCTCCTAAGACCGTGAAAATCTTCAACTATTGGCACTGCATATTATCCTAATGCTTTGATTTCGAAATACTTTGAAAACTTTGAAGTATTTAAGTATTTTAAAAATATTTCTAAACTTTGAAAACGGGTCAATTTGACTTGAATATAATAGGAGGGAAATGATGAATGCAAATGAGTTAATTAAATCAGAGAGTTGTTTTAAAGTGTTATATTCAGAGTTTATATAAGAGTTTTGTTTCTTCATTGTTATTTTATTATGCTGTTTATTTTAGTTTTCATTCATTTTAAGGATTTCAACTTATTGTTACACACATTTTAGCTACTATAGAGGGAGATAAGTTCACTTAAAAAAAAGAATATTCTGATATTTACCAGAGATGGCAATACATTGTAGAAAATATACACTTCAAAACTTGAACACAAAAATGAATGACTGATAATATTGAATCTTGCTCGTTTAGATGATCCAATTAAGCCACATTTAAGACTACGTTGTTTTAGTGCTACAGAAATTGCTTCCTGGAGACTTGGAAAATTGAGACTTCCCATAAAAGAAACAAAAAATATAGAAAAAAGAAAAAAGAGAAATCAAAATTAATTTTTGAGAGTTAGCAAGCTGATAAGGCTGCATAGTCTTGTTGCTCGAAACCGAAGCAACCTTTTTTTTTACCTGGCCACTGTCGCAAATAGATGCTTGCTCACTTGTCATAGTCATAGCAATCTTAACACTAACGAACAAACATTTTTACGTTTTTTACGTTTACAAGGTGGTGAAGGTGGCATCTCATATCTAGCTTGTAGTATTCAAACCATCAATAATCAAAAAATGTGAGGACAATTGGGTGTTATTTTCTCAAATTATAAAGCACAATCCACTAAGAATTGTTATTATATTTATATTATCTATGTTATGTAATTAATAATGTCAGGCTGAATATTTCAAGATTTTTTACTTAATTTTATCAAGTATGTTCTACTTAAAAGTAAGCTCTGAGAAACTACTTAAACATAATTTGTGTAATATGTTACCAAACTATTTTTAAGTAAATAGCACGTCACATTTTTTTTACAGTCTACAAAAGCACTGAACCTGAACTTGAACTTGATAAAAGACGCCTCATCCTCAGGTGGCGTCTCATCTCTGGCTTGTTTGTCCGTGGATGCGATTCATCAGCTACACACCACCACACGCCACCGCTTTTCATTCGCTGGTGCTCATTTACGCCTCTTAAATGCACGAAGCATGTGCGGCTGGGGCAGTTGGCGTGACCCGAAGCGTCTTTGACGGATTAGGAGTGGACAGCTGTCGGGAAGTTGAAAAGGTGTCGGCTGGAGGTGAGCGAGGAAGACGCACCTAATTCCCAGGTCTTATTTTGTCGATAAACAGCAGCCAGTGGCACTCCATTAGACGGCTTTATTGACTGCGCTCGGGGGGCCGTGTCAAGCGTCCCACCATCACATCGCCACGCTGACGCCTTCCTCTAGATCGCAGAAAAGAGAAAAGGAGTCAAGAAACAAGTGAGGAAGACGAGTCGTAGGATGAAGAGTCGGTGGAGATGACCTGAGCTTGAAAATGAAAGGGTGATGAGATGACACACTTAAGCTACATTTGAGACATGTTGTTTTAAATGCTTTATTATGTAAACAATAATGCGAAGAAGAAGAAAAGACCCACATGTATTCCCACATTTATTTACCCTACTGTTATGTTTGTTTTAGAGGAACATCAATATATCAATATATCACAACATCATATACGTGTCAGAAAGCAAAAAGTTCCCCAAAACAGTGTGTGTGTGTGTGTGTGTGTGTGTGTGTGTGTGTGAGAGAGAGAGAGAGGTGTATTATGTCTGTTGCAAAGAAAAAAATAGTATTTGCTCTTTCTGGCAGTTTTAGCTTCTATTTTTGTCAAATTAAGTGTCAAATTGACCCGAACATTTTTGTATCATATATAACATATGTAGCAGGTGTTACTAATGTGTGATATGCAGATTACACTAACTAATACAAGCAGGACAGGTTTCAAAGTGAAAATATATTTTTAATAGGGCTGTCAAGGTTAACACGTTAACTCGTGTGATTAATTAAATTTGTTTCACGCCGTTAATCGCACTTCCGATTTTTCCCGGCACTTCCGGTTTTCCGGTATTTCCGGATATTATTAGTATTATTAGATATTATTCGGTATTTTAGGCAATACAGAGAGTTAAATCCACAAAGAAAAATCTGTTTATCCAAAACTCTAAAAATAATAGTTAAAAATAAACACACGCATCTCTCCAGAAACGCAGCACAGCGCTACGAGCAAAACGGCTGTCAAGGACTTTTAAGCACAAACAAATTGAAAAAAGCATCTGCGCATTCATTCGCTGGAGGGCACCAATTTAAAAATAATAAAAAATATATTCCCACATTTATTTAAGATAGTCTACACAAAAAGCCCTGCTAGTGAGCATTCTTCTCATGCTCTTCATATCTCATCCGTATCTCCTTAGTGCGCCAATTAAATCCGACAAGAATGTGAGTCGCGCTCTTTTCTTAAGAGTCGCTTAAGTTACGTAAACTCCAGTTCCATTGGAGAATATTTTGGAGTCAGATGTAGTACACAATTTTAGTATTTTGTGAATAGAAAGTGCATAATACCATTTGGCAAGGAAGATTCCATAAACAAGGAGCAATTAGCTAGCGTGTTTATCTTGTGTTGTATATTCTTTTTCTAATACTTTCTTCTATTCTGTCAAAGGTAATAGACACTTTTCTATTAACCAGAATGGCGAGCACGAAGAAAGGAGAACAGAATGGATTGTTACATGAATATAATTAAAAAAAAAAAAAAAAAAAAAACAACAACAGTTAATCACTAAAACAGTAATACGCTGTAAAATCATTTCAAAGCATTTTCACTGTGAAATACCAAGCGATATAATGGAAACTCTTCTTCCAGCCAATAAATGTAAATTAAAAAGTGACATTACACTATTGCAGTAATAAGCTGTAAAATAATATCAGTGAATTGTTTCTGTAAAATAACAGTAATATAATGGGAACTCTGGTGCAAGCAACTTACTGTAAGCAAAAGAAAAAGAGACTAAATTACTCTAATGCAGTAATACGCTGTAAAATAATTTCCCTGAATTGTTACTGTAAAATAACAGTAATATAATGGGAACTCTGGTGCAAGCAACTTACTGTAAACAAGAAAAATAGACAAAATTACTTGAATGCAGAAATACGCTGTGAAATATTTTTCCCTTAGTTGTTACTGTAAAATAACAGTAATATAATGGGAACTCTGCTGCAAGCAACTTACTGTAAACGAGAAAAATAGACAAAAATACTCTAATGGAGAAATACGTTGTAAAATCATTTCACTGATTCGTTACTGTAAAAGCACAGCAATATAATGGGAACTCTCCTGTCATTAACTTTACTTAAATACATTTAAAGAACGATATTACACTAACAAAATGATGCGCTGTACATTTATTTCACTGAATTGTTACTGTAAATTAACAGTAATATAATGGGAACTGTCCTGCAGCAAATTACCGTAAACAGAAAAAAATTGACTAAACAATATTTCACTATGACAACTATAAAATTATTTGACTGCATTGGAACTTCATGCTTCAATTTCATAGCTTTGGTGCTGAGCATCTGTTCTGCTGCGTGTCTGGTGCTTGAAGAAGAATCAGGAGAAGATAAACAACAATAATGACGAAGAAGACAGAGGATGAAGAGAGGAAGAATGTGGAGGCGAAGAAGAAAAAGCAAATAAGAAAAAGAAAACGTTTTTTTCCCCAGCAGCAAAGGAACAGTGAAAAAAGTGGAAAAGACATATACTTGTCACGGATTAAAATAGGACAAAGTGACATCAATGTATGAAAAATGAATAAATGCCATTAAAAATATGGTGTCTGACATTTGGATGTCAGGATTATTGTGCTCGCTGCAGAGAAGCTGAATTAAAAGAACTGAATGTGAATTACATGTGACAAGAAAAGTCGGCAGTTTTTTTACAGCGGTTATTTTCTTGTGCGGAAGAGGTGATATCGCCATCTGCAGGATGCTGAAGATACTGGATGCTGTTAATCAGCTAAATCTAAATTTTTTTTTTATTATTTTTTCATTTATTATATTTTATTTATTTATTTATTTATTTATTCAAACATGTACATGACAAGTATTTAATCATTTTATCATTATTATTATTATTATTATTATTATATTTAAACAGTTATATATATTACTTAAATATAGTATATATTCTTCATTAAATATATATATATTTTTTGTTCTGTCATTTTTAAACATTGAGGTGTTAAATGTCATTCCTGTATTAGGAAAGAAATCCTCATAAATAAAGAGTTGCTTGTTTTTCACTTTTTTCACTTTTTTGAGCCTAAATTCAGTAAGAGCCAAATGCTCAAGTTTTTTTGCATCTACTAGGGGCTGATGACTTGTGACATGTGTTGTGGTACTTTTTACAGTAGTATAAACAGTACATTAGTTTGCAGTAGACACATTGATGGTGAGACGGTTATTCACAATATTTAAATTTATATTGTCATCTTTTAAGATAAATCGCTTCAATGTATCCTTGTTATTACGTAACAGTTAATGTAAAAATGTTTATGCTTTATTTTAAAGTATAAAACAAGTTAATGAACTGTAAGCAACACATGCAAGCTTCTCATTGGCTCTCCCAAGGAACAAGCTCATGTGATGATTTGGAGCGGCTGATTCTCCTAATTAAGCACTTTCCTCTTAACGGACTCCACATTCACTCTTCATCTGCTGTTCATCAAGAATGGCATTTGATCACTTCACGTGTTGCGATTCATATGACTGTGACTCAATTAAAACGGCAAACCAATTGAACCAATTCTCTTAAAATAATAGTGAATTCTCCTTTTCTCAATTTTATG
>MU204446.1:27751726-27763823 GCA_017309775.1 Paedocypris sp. Pulau Singkep | reverse complement strand
TCCTGACAGTGAAATGATTAGTCCAGGCAGCGGGTTTACACGTCTTCACCACCACCACCACCACCACCCAGGCCTCCGTCTAGAGCGAAGAATAGCCGATCGATGACCAGCTTTTCACTTACCACAGTAAAAAGCTCCAGTTCTTTTGCACTGACCTTTGCGAGCTCTTCTAATGCGCCGCCATCTTGAGAGCACTCGGCGACGCTGAGAGGACTTGAAATGAACTGCTCCGCTCTTATGTCAAATTTCCCACCGCGTACTCCAGCGAGCCGAGCCGAGCTAATTACGCCCAGACTTTTGAGAAATATCGAGCCGAGGCGGAAACGTGGAGAGCATCCATCTCAAAAATGAATCGGAGCGTTTCTACACGCCGGGATGCTTGAAATCAAAGGGATGATGCTCTTCTAATCGCCTGGACGACGAGCACCAAGGCTTGCCAACGTTGCGTGCCAGGCGGTGGCGCGCTATCTTATGGCCGCTTTTAGCCTTCTTTAGCGCAGATCAATGAGGATTCAGAGTTGGAACGACTGTTATGAAACACTTTGCCTGGCACAATCCGTGAATCATAATCAGTAAGTCAGTTTCAATCTAGATTGAGAACACATCTCTTCAATGAAGCATTATTAAAAGTGTACTAACAACATGTTCAATGACTCATTTTAACGAATAGGAAGGCTGCACAAGGTAGAAGCCCGGAACCGAACCTCACCTGCACCTTAGCGTTACTACTTTCTGCGCTTTGACACGGTTAAAACTGTGAAAAGCGCCTTACAAGTGCTCAGACCTTGAACTACTATTATTATTATTGTCTTAGAGCGCAAATAGCCCTCTACTATTACACACTTTACGCTCCGCAGGACACAACATCTGTATTCCGTATTATATCTTCACCAATGACTTTGTAATATTAGTATGCCAGGGGAGACTGGCACCAGAGTCAAGTTCTCCCTAGCTTTTAATCTCTCACCCCACCAGAGAGGTTTTGTTTTCCTAGCCACTGTAGCGATCTAGCTTGCTCTTCTGGTCATAGCCCATAGTCTGAGCAGCGTTAAACAATGGACATTTTTCGTGTTTTTTTTTTTTACTGATTATTTTTCCTACACTGTAAAAACGGCGTGTAGTTACTTTTTTTATACTTGATCTAACAAATTGTTTTATTTTCCGTCTAAAAATCAGTCTAATGTAAAATATGTGCTTCATCCATATTAAAAGACAGTTTTTAGTGTAAAGTAAATACATTTCTTTAAAGTAAAGTAAAAATGTGCTTTGGAGCAGGAGACGATGATGAGAAGAGAAGACCTTGTTTCTTGAAATGGCCAATGAGCCAATGAGAAGCTTGCATGTGCTGTACGCAATTTTTAAACTCTTTTAAACATTAAAATAAATCATAAACACATTTACATGATCATGTTTAGTTGTAAGAAGGAGCAATTGAAGTTAAATGTCTTAAAAGGAAACAATAGATGTTTAATGTTTAAATTATGCAAATAACCAACAATGTGTCGTTCTGTGAACAGACTCGGCTGCGTTTCTCCCTGCTTATAATACTCATGATGTGAGGACCGAGTAGTGGATAGTTAATTCCTTTCAAAGTCAGAATTTTAAGTTGATCCAAAGTAAAGTGATTAGGTGTAACAAGTTGAGACAAAGTTTTAACTTTGATCCAATGAGACTCTTTTTGCACTGTAATTTTGGAACACCAAGGAACAATGGACATTATTCTTCTTTGAAGACAATTTCCCCCCTAATTCCGCATAGTGACTTTGCGTTAGTCTGGAACTTAGAAAAGTGCCAGATAAATAAACTTGAACTTGAACATCGATCCGCAGATGCAGTTGGACTTTGATGCCAATTTGGGTTTGCGTTTGAGACGACGAGTGCTTCTACGGGAAGGAGAAACGCCTGCGGAGATACCGCGGTAGAGTGAAATGTATTGAAGTGGATGGGGAGAAAGGGAAGACAGACGGAAGCAGACAGCTTGAAAGAGTAAAGGCAGTGGAGATTGAGCCGGGGAGAAGAAAAATAACCAATTTGAAGTTGTGCAGACAGGCAGGAGACGCTGGATTGCAGCAGCGGCCGTGCAGATGCTTACGTGTGATTAGTTTTGGTTCCTCGCAACCTTTAGATATGGAAAAGACAGCTCAGGTGCTCGCGCCGTCAAATAAATTACAGCTCGCCTGCCGGATGCTTGAACGGACACCAATTTCAGACTCTTTCTCAGTAAATCATCAAGCAACAAGATAATTTGCTTCCCGCCACCTTCCTCGAATCTTCATTTCCTGACCGCAATTACAAGACGATCTTCAAGATGGCTTCTTTTTTTTCCTTACATCGAGCTCCGGTGGTGAATCGTATTATCTTCCGCTGAAAAGCACGGGGAAATGCATTCGCTTTATCAGCAGTGGCAGTGTATGGATTTGATTTTTGTTTTCATATGAATGCGCTTGCTTATATTATTTTTAGTAAAATATTCTTTTCGAGCTAATAATCAAACAGCAACTACAATTATAAAATAGTAATAATAAAAAAAAATTCCAATACTATTAATAACAACAACAACAATAAAAAAAAATAATAATAACAACAACAAGAAGAACAACAAGAACAAAAAAATCTGTCTGTCTGTCTACCAACCTGTCTGCCTTACTAATTGTCTAACTGTTTACCTGTCTGTGTATATAATCATGTAAACCTTTCAGTCCACCTGTCTGTCTGCCTACCTGTTTGATTGACTGTCTGTCTACCTGTCTACTTCCTTGTCCATATGTCTGTCTGCCCCGACTTTCTATCCAGCCTTATATAAAGCATATGTAGCAGAGTTTATAATTGTTAATACATATTACATAATTACACAATACATAACACATACATAACACAGATACTTTGAGAAGCGAGGTGAGTGAAAAAGATAAAGAAAGAGAAGGGGTGCAGAAAGAGGTGTGTAAAGGGAAAGGGCGAGCGAGAGAGAGAGACAGAGAGATGGGAGAGAGAGAGGAAAGGGGGGAGAAGGGGCGAGAGAGAAAGAAGGTGGCGAGAGAAAGAGAGAGAGAGAGGAGAGAGAAAGAGAGGGATGGGTGGCAAGAGAGAGAGAGAGAGGGATGGGGCAAGAGAGGGGGGGTGAGAGAGAGAGGGATGGGGCAAGAGAAAGAGGGATTGGGCAAGAGAAAGAGGGTTGGGGCGAGAGAGAGAGAGAGAGAGAGAGAGAGAGAGAGAGACAGAGAGAGTCAGACATATGGGGATGAGAGAGAGAAGAGGAAAATGGGGACGAGTGAGAGGGAGAGACAGAGAAAGAGAGAGAGAGAGAGAGAGAGAGAGAGAGAGAGAGAGAGAGAGAGAGAGAGAGAGAGAGAGGATTTTTTGTGTGATTTTGTGTTTCTTTTCAAACTAATGCAAATAATAATCTGTAAAGTGGGCGTTTTGTCTCTATTGCGAATCATTAAGTATTTTACAGCGTGTGAATAAGTGCTGGTTCACACTAGGTGCGCTTCAACAGTTTCTAGCTGCTTTTGTTGAGCTTTCTTTCTAACCGATGACAGGCATTCGCACAGCGCAGCCATCAGCGCCGGACTACAAAGAGAATGACAAACACCAGAAGCGATGCATAAAACAGAAGCTTGAGCGCGGGAGGCGATTTTAAGACAATTGCTCCACTTTTCATCCAGTAATGGAGGACGCCTCCACTCCGTCAGGAGGACACAAGGTCACACGTCCACAAACATACATAAACAAGCATTAAGGCTGGGCTTGGAGAGCGCAAACAACTCCAACAGATCCGTAAATCCCTCGCCAGGTCCGGATTTCTCCGAGAAAATGGGAAAATTTAAAGCAGAACAAGACTCCAATTCCGTACAACGAGAGCGAACAGCAAAACAACCATCCGCTCTCTGAGAAACATCGATTCTGCTTCTCTCTTTCAGTCGGGTTCAACACACCAAAGTCTGATGATGCGATGGCGGTGAAATGGAGGGAGTACTCAAGTACTTTACTCCATTTCAGTGGAGTAAAGTACTTGAGTAAATTGACTGTTACTTTGCTTAAGTATTTTGGCTACTTTGTAGTTATACTGAGTATCAAAGATAGAAGCAACTTTTACTCTCTACTTGACTACATTTGTGATTGAGTAAATGTATCTTTACTCCACTACATTTGAATGGACACTTACCGTTTATCTTTTTTTACTGCGGTTATTTTCATGAGCAGACGAGGTGATATAATCACGTAGATTAGCGGTTGCACATTTTTTTTCTCATTTGAGTTTGATAACTTTTTCTAAATATGTTTTCTTCTGCCATTTTGAAACATTGAGGTGTTGATTGTCATTTCCACATCAGGAAATAAAACCTCGTAAATCAAGAGATTTTTTTTCATTTTTCACAGTTCTTGGTGCTTTTATGAGCCCTTTATACTCAGAATGGATAAGAATGGATACTTTACAACTTTTACTCAAGTCTTCTTGGAATTGGTGACTTGTAATGGAGTAATTTTAACAGTAAGAGGTCTGTAATTATACTCAAGTATGGTTTCCAGGTACTCTTTACCGCTCTGGTCCGTTCTGTGTCATTATCCGTGGCCTTTCAGTGTTAGTCTGGCAGCACACGTAATGGAATTACATAACTCGGACATTAAAATAAAGTGAATCGAAGAGGAGTGAGAGTCTGAGTGCAGAATAGTGACCTCTAATTGGATCAACGGCAAAACCAGTTTGGGGTGCGACACAACGAGATGAGCTTTATTTACCGGGAATGGGATTTGTCAGCACACTGATGATGGACCAATTGAGTTAAGCGTGGATTTAGTCATGTAACCGTACTAACGGATGGAAGCGAAGGTCAGACGCGTTGAGGACAATAACAAAGTTAGAGGTGGTGATATATGGGGAGAAAGGGAGAAGCTGAAGGCACAGGGTCACATTCTGTGTCCTAAGGTGATTTTCGTACTGACACAGTGAATTGATTAAAATAATAATAACGTATATAAATGCATCTAATAACAAGTCATAAAATCGGAATTAAAACCCAACTTTCTAAGACAAATTCACTTCAAATTCGCTTCAATTGCTCCTTCTTACCACATATCAGGTTCATGTAAACGTGTTTATGCTTTATCTTATAATTTAAAGAGATTTAAAAAAAAAAAAAAAACTTGCAACACATGCAAGCTTCCCATTGGCTCTTCCGAGGAATGAGTTCATGTGACAATTTGGAGCTGCTTGATTCGCTCTCACTAAGTGTTTCTTAAAGCCCCAGTGCAATGCAAACCAAGAGTTGTACTTATTATTGTAACCACACATTTGGCTTTATTTTCAGGTAAATTATTTGTCTGGAATATTTATTGGATATTTATTGCGACCAACAAGATGAAAACTACACCGCCACTCTCTAGTAGAACAACACCACTAGTAGAGACACGCCGTGATGTTCTATTAGAGGTTTTACGGTACGTAGGGTTTTCCAGTTGTCTGTTTTTTTGTGTCTGTCTTATTGAGTTAAGCGTGGATTTAGTCATGTAACCGTACTAACGGATGGAAGCGAAGGTCAGACGCGTTGAGGACAATAACAAAGTTAGAGGTGGTGATATATGGGGAGAAAGGGAGACGCTGAAGAAGAGTAGAGGAGACTCGGCTCGAACATTTATCATTTCAGCCGCGTCTTCAGGGGCGTCTTCAGTTCCTCGCTTGCCTCCAGTGTGTCTGCAGCGGAGACGGAGATGAACCGCTCGCCCTCAAACATGAGCTGTAACAGAACCAAACACTTACTGCCGTCTGAGGGAATATTACTAGTGACACGACCGACGCATAAAACAACAAGCAGAGGCTTTAATCCTCAAACAAATAGACCAAACAGAGGCCTGGAAGCCATATTCACAGAACACACACACACACACACACAGAGCATTTTTTGTTTAGAATAAAACCCGTTTAGTTATGTATTTATCACGAGCAGTCGTAGCCTAGTGGTCAGGATGGTCTTTCTGACCAAATGGTCACAGGTTCTTTTCTCAAAAGTAGCACAAAAATAATTATATGCTATAAGTGGTGCAATGAGCAATACACTGACCCGTTGTGTGTGTGTGTTCACTTCAATGTGTGCCTTTACACTTACCGTGTACTGTAAAACCTCTAATAGAAGGGCTCCTCTTATAAAAAGACACCAAGACTGAAGAAATTAAGTTTTACGGTGTGTATTAATAATATAAAATACCATGGCGGCCTAATTTTCCACTCTTCTGTCAGGTGGGTGGGGCTGTATAAGAGGGGGCGTTCTATTAGAGGTGGCGTTCTATTAGAGGTATTAGGAAACAGTTACATAGAAATCATAATTGTTTGTTTTTTACTTCAGCACGGCCAATGGTCAGGGCGTGTCATGTGACCCATCACGCCAGCTCACCTTGTGATGGGCTGCGCTAAAAAACAATCCAGCAATGCATAAGGAGTTTGTAAACGGTCCTTGGTGGGTTATTTTGTACTTTATAGTTATACTTAATGTGTAGTTTACCCTAAAACCTCTAATAGAACGCCACTATGACAGAAGAATTGAAAACTAGAACCGCCACCCTAATACACCTGTATATATACACACAAGTGAAAGACTGCTCTATCACATTCTGTGTCCTAAGGTGATTGTCGTACTGACACAGTGAATTGATTAAAATAATAATAATAACGTATATAAGTGCATCTAATACCAAGTCATGAAATCGGAATTAAAACCCAACTTTTTAAGACAAATTCACTTCAAAATCGCTTCAATTGCTCTATCTTACAACATATCAGGTTCATGTAAACGTGTTTATGCTTTATTTTAAAGTTTAAAAAGAGATTAAAAAAAAACTGCGTGCAACACATGCAAGCTTCCCATTGGCTCTTCCGAGGAATAAGTTCATGTGACAATTTGGAGCTGCTTGATTCGCTCTCGCTAAGTGTTTCTTAAAGCCCCAGTGCACTGCAAACCAAGAGTTGTACTTATTATTGTATTTTCGGTTCAGGGAGTCAGGTCAATTATTTGTCTGGAATATTTATTGGATATTTATTGCGACCAACAAGGTGAAAACTACACCGCCATTTTCTAGTGGAACAACACCACTAGTAGAGTCCCACCATGTCGGAAGAGTTGAAAATTAGACCGCCATGATGTTCTTCTAGAGGTTTTACGGTACATAGGGTTTTCCAGTTTTTCCTGGATTTTTAATGTAATTCTGCCTGCCTTGGATTTCTTTTGATCTTTTACTCAGATTCTTTCCCTTATTGCATTAAATCTATTGATTGCTTAATGGCTCCATTAAAAACACACGCACCAAACATGTATTTATACAATCTTTTTTTTTTTTTTTTTACATTTTTTATTGCGCAATAGTAAATGTACACATGTAGAAGAAACATTACATGCCTTTTTGTTTTTGTTTTTGTTTTGTTAACTACCCCCCCCATCCCACAATGCCCCAATAGAAACAGATACATAATCAATAGTACAAAGAGAGAAAAAATAAATACATGAATAAAATAAATTATAATTAAATTAAACAATACTTGTAGTAATAAGCAAGTACATTTATACAATCTAATGGCCGTACAACACACACATACACAGACTCTCTTCTGGTTTAGCGAGTGAGTTGCTTCTGGAATGGTGGTTTTGCTGTGATGTCACCTGAGCTGATCCTGTCAGCATCTGCATTTCAGCTCCCTAATATCCGCCAGATCCTCACGCCACCTTTCCTGATCCAGTGGGCTGCTTATCCCGCTTGTTTACTGTTGACCCTTGGGGTCGCTAAATCCTCGCAAACCGAAACGATTCCGACAGCCGCATTAAAATGCAAATTCCCGCTCCTGCGCCCGACGCTATTTTGTCACATTCCTCCTCCTGAGAGACGCCAAGCAGAGAAGGAATTAGAAGTCGGGCCCAAGGGTTGAATATTCAAACATTAACCTGATTACTTCTCACCGCTGCAACCGTTTCATCCCTCCAAATCCACTCCCTGTCTGCCAATTGGCCGGTTGGGATGCCGGGCCGCCGCCCATTAATTAGTCACGTGCGCTGCTCTTTAAAAACAAACAGACGCAAGAATTCCAAACCAACCTTGACTTTCCCCCCCGTAAAGTCAATTTTAATTGATTCCAAACGACCCCTGCCCGCTTTGCCTTTGTGTTTGGCAACAGAACGGGTATTTTTTCACTTGGAAAGCCTCCAGAACGCAAGCGACTCCGAGGCTAATACGTTTCCATGCATCTTCCTGTCAGCCGCTTCCCCGATCACGTAGGCTCGATATCTCACCGTCCGCCTTCTGTCCCACGCTGGGATGACTTACACCACGACTCCTCGCTGTTTACCTGCTCTTCGTCCTGATAATGTCTTTCTCCAAGTCAGCCCGCTAATAGCATTTAGCTCCAGCAAACATCTGCGTGGCTCCACAGGAAGTCCACGCCGTAATTACACCTCGCCGTGGTCAGCAGCGTCTGTGGGGCAGGAGCCAACAAACCCTCTCAGCTGGGTCAGATCCTCAAACCAGCCCTGGAGAACATTCAAAATCAACTGTCTGGGAAAGCTCCACCGGCTGGGACAATGATTGACTGGAGCCATTAATTCAGAGTCAAACTTGCCAGAGCTATAATTCCAGACTATATTTAGACTCCGAGACCGGCCGCTGTGGAGAGAGCCAGAGGAGACAAAAGTCAATACGGGAGAAGGACTGGAGAACAGCGCGTGGGCCATGGAGAATTAGAAGTTTGGGTGTAGCTCGGATTCATTATAGAGTTGCACAATTATAGCCGGGGATCGATGGAAAGTGTTCACAAAGTAACTCGGCTTTTCAAGAGGGAATTCTGCAAGGAAGACCGATTTCAATCATCGTCTCGTAAGGGACGATCAGGGACCGACTGTCTCGGGCACAGCAAATGGACAGAACTGATGGTTTGATCATCTGGATTCGTTTCAGGAGGGCACCGTTTGACGCACTAAATGCACATTAGTGCCACTGAATCAGTCATGAGCCTATATTGTTATACAGCAGTCACAAACTCCTTTACAGCACGACTGGTTCAAAGAAATTGATATATTGGGGAATCAGCTTATAATACCTCTAATAATCTCTAAAATCTACAAGGGAGGACGATCCTTGGTGTACTTAGCACCCAAACTATGGAATGCTCTGTCTAGTCCAATTCGAGACTCAGAATGAGTGAGTCAATTTAAGTCTGTTGTAAATTTTATAATAACTTACAGAATAAGTTAATATAATCATAGAGTAAGGCTGCCTAGTTTAGTGCTCGGAACCGAATCACACCTGCATCTCCTAAAAGTGCCAAAATCTTTAATTATGGTATTTCATGATTTTCTAAATGCTTTGTTTTCTCCTGAGCGCTGAGGGACGTACGAGCGGAATCTTCTAGAAGCTTCGGGTTGATTGTCTCATTGATGCCTCCTGAGCCTCTGTAGCCCTGATGAGGCTGTTTACGTGGAGAAATGCGGAACATCCAACACCCAACTTACTTAAACACCAACAACCGGACAATCAAATGAATAAAAGGCAACAATTATCTTACATATTTCACACGCGCGCTTTGAGACAGTTAAAACGCCTTACGCTCTGAACTTGAACTTGAACTTGAATCAACCCACAGACACAATGAGATTTCAGTTTTTTGTTCGTAAAACATACAGTATTGTCACCAACGTAAGCAATAAAATAAAGTATACCTGCCAGCTGCTTTGTTGGCGTTCGGTAAATCATTTTGTTTACTAAAAACGCACTTCCAGGATTTGGAGTGAAAAAAAGGTTGACTCCGCCCCCTCCAAGGCCAGAAACCTGAAGAAGTAAATGATAAAATGCATAGTGCTGTCCTTGGTGCTGAAAAGTCTCGCCAATGATGGAAGTGCTTCATAATGATCGCAGCTCACACACACACACACACACACACACACACACACACGCACACACACACACCCACACACACACACACACACACACACACACACACACAGTAAGATAGTTTAAAACATTTCATGTGATTTCTGCAATGTACAGACCATTAGCAAACGTCACTTTATTACTACGACACCTTACTTTTAGTACTTGTAAGTTTTATGTTGAAATGTCATCTGTTTGTATCTGTTGTATCTAGGGACTGAGAGGAACGAAATTTCGATTTTCTGTATGTATGCACTGTACATATGGCAAAATTGACAATAAAGCTGACTTTGACTTTGACTTTGATTAAGGTGGTAATTCAGCCTGGTCTGATTTATGAAGTATCAGATTATTCAACAATTCAGAAATAGTAGCTTAATTTGACATTGCGCATTGTAAATTCAACCAAATTGTATTAATAATGCTCATATATCATGCTTCTCATAACCACGTATAATATGTAGACTTTTAATGGGTTGAATAGCTCACATTCATCAGATCAGCAACGCAAACCCCTGGTTAATAGCTCAGAACATCATTTCCGTGAAGGTGCAATTGAACACAAGTCATTTCCGTCTCTGGGTAGATGGCCTTTGACTTTCTCTGACACACTAGGCGTGACTCCCAATCACCCCGGCAGTTATTCAACACCTATTTTAAAATGATCACTGGCTTTATTACCATTTCCTCCAAGAACCCACTGAGACTCGGGCTACATTTGCAATGTAGAGTACCTGTGTTTGGACCTGAATGTACCTGCTGAGAACGATTATTAGTTCATTACTTACATGACTTCATCTTGACCTCTCTTCTAAATGGACTTGCAAGGCGGCAAAAAGTCCGATTTCCTAAAATCTCTACCCTAATACGCTATTTATGCATGCATATATAATGCTTTCCCACTGTCCTATACGCAGACGCACAGTTTTGTTAAGCCTGCTTTGATTGTACGTCTCTGCTAATCGTGTCGTTTTTGCGTTAGAGGTTTAGCATGCAGCTAAATCCTGCTCATTAACTTCAGCTTGACATCCTTTGCCATCCAAAA
This sequence comes from Paedocypris sp. Pulau Singkep, assembly GCA_017309775.1. Taxonomy (NCBI): domain Eukaryota; kingdom Metazoa; phylum Chordata; class Actinopteri; order Cypriniformes; genus Paedocypris; species Paedocypris sp. Pulau Singkep. The sequence continues at coordinate 27,752,875 of MU204446.1, read as the reverse complement.
CTTCAAAGCACAAACGTATTCCCATCACCTATTTATAAGACGCTTTCAAGGAGATTCATTGTTCCTCGACTTGCTAGCTAAGTCTCCAGTTTGAGTTTATTTGTATTAGTCTTCTGCTTAAAGATCCCCTGGTCTAGACGTTTGTAGATTTGAAGCGAAATGTAAATTAGCGTACTGTAATGATATGTTTAATATTTTTTTGTTGTACGTAATTACAAGCAACAAGACCACAGACTTACTATGTCGCTGTCCTTGGTGCTGACATTTTCTGCCTTTGACCAAGGTTCTGAACATCACACACACACACACACACACACACACACACACACACACACACACTTTTATTTAATTGTATTTATTCAAACTGAGTCTATAATAGGTACAGGCCACCAACTAGTCACTGCTTATTATTGTGATAATGATTTTAGACGCATGACCAACTGTGAATAAATAACCGTTCATCCAGTGAGGGCAAATTTAATGCTCAATATCTCCCCAGTTACATGGTAATTAGATGGCATCATTGTTAGATCCTGCCAGCACAAACCTAAACGCTGGACGAGCAATTTATCTGCGAAAAGCGCAAAAGATAAAGAAAAAACATTCAGTTAACGCAAACTATTGGTAAAGACAATTTGCTAGTTAGAAGAGTCAAACAGAGCCCAAAAGTCAGTCTTTTTTGTGTCTTCTTTTTTTAAATGCCGGCTAGTGCCAGGTTTATTTGTTGACAAACTTCTAAATCTATGGCTGAGGCTAAAGGCTTTTTTCTACAAGTTGATCGATGAAGTCAATCAGACCTGCTTTTCTGCCAATTTCAGATGTCTTCAGAGAAAAAGTCCTCATTAGAAGAGAGGCATGGATTTCTTTGACACATTTTAGGTTTTACAAGAAAGAGAGATAAAGAGAAAGAGAGAGACAGAGAGACCTAGAGATGGAGAGGGAGAGAGAGTAGAAAGAAAGAGAGCGAAAGAGAGAGAGAGAGAGAGAGAGAGAGAGAGAGAGAGAGAGAGAGAGAGAGAGAGAGAGAGAGAGAGAGAGAGAGAGAGAGAGAGAGAGAGAGAGAGAGAGAGAGAGAGAGAGAGAGAGAGAGAGAGAGAGAGAGAGAGAGAGAGAGAGAGAGAGAGAGAGAGAGAGAGAGAGAGAGAGAGA
>MU204446.1:27719843-27738457 GCA_017309775.1 Paedocypris sp. Pulau Singkep | reverse complement strand
AGAGAGAGAGAGAGAGAGAGAGAGAGAGAGAGAGAGAGAGAGAGAGAGAGAGAGAAAGAGAAGCAGAGAAAGTTGCAAAAAAAAGAGGGGTCGGACTGATAGACTGCTAGAAAAAGAGTGTGGCAGAGAGAGAGAGAAAGAGAGAAAGAGAATTGAAATAAGCTCATTTTTCAAAAGTTTTTTCAAACACCGTCTTGTGACTTTAGTGACTCTCGTGAAGCCGAAAAAGAAGAAATATCATTTGTTTAAGCTGCTCGGAGTTCCTTCGCTCACTCGTCCTTGAGTTCGGCAGCGGCGTCTCGTTTGTTCTTTACTTTTCCCCTCACAATTCCATTTCCTTCCTGCTTCACTTCTGTAAATCTCCCCGCACTTTTCACTCAGTTATCTAAAGCGTAGGAGAAGTTCATCCCTCACTTTCTTATGCGTTTTCTAGAACGTGTCACGTGAGGAAGAGGCACAGTGACGTGTTCACGGCTGTCAATCATGCAGCTGTTTGCGTGTTGACGGGTTTGTAGATCTGACGGGAACACGCTCCACACACGTGAAGATTCTTCACTTTTCAGGGAACGTGAAGGATTTGAAGTCTGAGCCACATGTCCAGTGTCAAGCTTCTCTTCACTCACAGCACTGACAGACAGATGTACAGCAGTACATTACAGCTAACACAACATTGTTGGATAGATGAATAGATAGATGGAAGGATAGAAATAGAATAGAGTGATAGTGATATATAGCAAATGAGAGATAGATAGAATGGATGGAGATGGAGATATATAGATAGAAATACAGAGATAAATTGTTGGATAGATGGAAAGATAGACATACAGTATATAGAAAACAAGAGATAGATGGATACAGACAGACAGACAGAGAGAGAGAGAGAGAGAGAGAGAGAGAGAGAGAGAGAGAGAGAGAGAGAGAGAGAGGGATGGATATAGAGAGATAAAGAGATAGATTGTTGGATAGATGGATAGATAGAGAGATATTTAGAGAATGAAAAATAGATGGATGGATAGAGTGATGCGTATGTATGTATGGATGTATGGACATGGAGAGATAGAGATAAAGAAACAGAGAGACAGATAAAGAGAGATAGTTGGATAGATGAATAAATGGACGCTCTGACGGACATATTCTATAAAGACCCTTCGAATAACTAGCGAAGAACGAAATGTGAAGAACCAAAGGTGTTTCTCAAGAGTTCCACCGAAACTATCCATGAAAAAAGAAATCGTATTGGTTCCACATCAGACGCCGTCTCTCTCCCACAAATCTCCTCGAGTCTAAAAAGATACGAGATGAGACATGTAGCGAGATGAAGAACTGTTTACACACCGGGCCAAATGAGACCAGATTTACCAGCCCTGTCAGTGGTGGACACTTGGTAACTCTAACCTTTACCCCCTTCTAAGAGTCCACCAGTAGAAGACGACTACTCTTCGATTTTTTGGAATCCCATTTTGCCAACGCTATTCTATAAAGACCCTTCGAATAACCAGCACAGAACGAAATGTGAAGAACCAAAGGTGTTTCTCAAGAGTTGTCCACACCACCGGAATTATCCATGAAAAAAGAAATCGTATTGGTTCCCCATCAGACGTCGTCTCTCTCCCACAAATCTCCTCGAGTCTAAATTGATACGAGATGAGATGTGGTAGCCCTAGTCCTAACCCTACTCCTCTAGTAGTCCACCAGTAGAAGACTACTCTTCAGCTGTAGTACCTGCTGGTCCACAATTCATCTAAGTCCCATTTTGCCAACCCTATTCTATAAAGACCATTCGTATAACTTGCAAAGAACTAAATGTGAAGAAGCAAAGGTGTTTCTCAAGAGTTCTCAACACCACAGGAATTATTGAGGAAAGAAATCGTATTGGTTCCCCATCAGACGTCGTCTCTCTCCCACAAATCTCCTCGAGTCTAAAAAGATACTTTTCTAAAAAGAAGAACTGTTTACACACCGGGCCAAACGAGACCAGATTTACCAGCCCTGTCAGCGGCGGACGGAGGATGAGCAGGACGCTGGTGTGAAATACGGCCGCTGGCTTGTGGGCAGCATAAAGCCCGGCACTCCAACTTTTTTTAATTTGGATTGGCAAGCCGTCTGTCAGGACGCTCGTATTTTACCCCTCGCTGGTGTTTGAGGGTCCTGCTCCAGTGGCGTGGGCTCTCCATCACGCCTGTCACTTGTGCTTTTATTGAATAGCCGAGACGGAAAAGGCCTGGTGGACGACAAAGCTCGACGAGAGACGGAAAGGTACGTGTCTCCGGTTCAGATTTACCGTCCGTTTCAGCCCAAAATATTAAACCTACATTTTTAAGAAACAAAGGAAAATGCTTTACGTTTTTATCTGGCTTTAAAATTTTTCGCTTGAATTCATGATATTTTTGTCATTTAACACTGCCTGCATCTGTTAGTGCGAGTGTATATCGGGTTTCACATTAAATTCTAGTTAAAATGGAATTATAAATATGTTTTTAAAGCAAACTGAACATTTTATCATTATATTTATTACTATTACTAATAATAATAATAATAATAATAATAATAATAATAATAATAATTATAAAAGAATAATATAATCTAATATAATCTAATATAATCTAATATAATCTAACATAATATAATATAATATAATTTAATATAATATAATTATATAAATATATAATATAATTAAAAGTAATTTAAAAATAAATGAAAGGGGCCTTTCAGGACCTTTTCTTCTCTTCACAGACTGAAGACAGTTTCATGTGTAGAGACTAAAATGTCATCTAATTTTCTGAAGTAATCTGTCACAAAATAATGTATCAAAATTGTACAAAAATATCTCTTTAATTAAAGTGTATTACACACTAATATTAAAAAAGCAAAGAACGCCACGCGTTCGCTCGCTCAACTCCTCCCACACTTCCTGTCAACTGCTGCCAATCGCCAGAGTCCAAAATCCAAAACGCACAAAAAAATTAAAACGAAAAAAATACATTCATCAAACAAAATGTGATAATTGAAGAAAAAAACAAGGAAAAAAACAAAAAGGTGAAGCGTCTCTCTTCATATCTTCAATATTTATGTCAGAGATGTTTCGCATGAATCGGATCTCATACACTTAGCAATGTCTTAATCGCACATATTAGTATAAACAAGACGACGCCATTACGGCCCAAGTGAGATGAATGGCTGTGGTGGACTCTTCTGCAAGACAAACTAGTGAGGAAGAGGAAGGTGGAAGGGCGAGGTGACTTCTGGGAGTCAGAGTCAGGTCAGGGATCGGATGCTCTCGGGCGTCGCCATCTCTTCTTTTAGCCCGTGACTTTGCTCATGGTTGGTCTGCGGTGCTATTTTAAGAAGAGCGAATCCCGATGCCTGTAAAAGACAGAGTTTCACTGTACCAGTGGAGGTGACTCACGCGTAAACACATACTCTGTGTGTGTGTGTGTGTGTGTGTGTGTGTGTGTGACCCCGTCCAATCAGATCAAATAGTTGCCACCTATCGTTTCCTGACACGCTTGATCAACACAGTCAGAGTGTGTGTGTTGGTGTCTAACACAGATGGTTTGTTACAACAACAAAACATTTACAATTTTATAGTTTTTCCATGTTTTTTTTTTTTCACAATTTTTTTACAATTGTCATTTGTCACAGTTACTTTCATGACCTTTTTTTTCATGAAAAAAAAAAAAAAAAAAAATAGAAAAAAAAAAAATTTTATAGATTGAGTTCACCGGTAAAGAAAAAGAAAAGCTCTGCCCTTCTACTGTACTCTGCTCCCTATAATAATATTAATATTAAATATAGTAATAGTAATGATTATGATGATGTTTATTATTAGGATGTGATGATGACAATAAAGATGATGATTTTTAATAATAATAATAATGATGATGATGATGATGATGATGATGATGATGATGATGACGATAATGATGATGATGACAATAAAAATGATGATTTTAATAATAATGATGATGATGATGATAATAATAATTATGATGATAATACTTCAGTAAAGTAAAGTAAAACTTCAAATTTCCTTTAGTTTTTGTCGTCTTACAAGATGATGGACCAAGATCTTTGCATAGTTGTACACAACCACACACAACAATTTTTAGATAATGGTGATGTTCTATAAAAAAACACCAAAATGGGTGAGTTGTCAATCATAATAAAAGGAATTTTAAATGAATATTACAGAAATGCGAACAGTTTTCGCTCATTCATTTTTAACTCCTGGATATGGATTCAGCACATTTAACTGTACCAGTCTATTTAAAGTCTATGTGTTTACAAAAATTCATCTTTTTGGGTTAACTTTAAACACAAAATTTAAGTAAACTCAAAGAATGTTGAGTTTATTCAGTAATTAAATATAATTTGTGTTCCCAGTTGTGTTTCTGATTTGGTATATTGTACACACACACACACACACACACACACACACACGAAAACACTATATTCTCATGCACAGGAGAACAACGCACATTTTCCTTTTTTAAAGACAGTTTTGTTTCCTAATTCCGCATAGCGATTTTGCGTTGCTCTGTAACGAAGAAAAGCGCTAGACAAATAAACTAGAACTTGAACTCATGCTGCAGTGTCTGTGTAGATAACCAAATTATTTACACAAATTAAAATATTTAAAAATCAGGGTCATGAGCCACACAAAATGAAAAAGAAATGTTCTAACAAGGCAATAAACGCAATAAATAATTCATAAATCAGACTGCAGAAAGTGGTCGACCAACTTCAAACACGGAGCTAATGCTAATGCTAAAGGCCGCGACTCTTTATGCTAATGCGCTTTAAGACCGACATGCGCTTCATAATTCAATGCGTTAATTTGGAAATGGTCCTGTTTGGCTTTTCCACTTCGTGCGAAATCTAAAAAGCCGAATCTCGAGGCACGACGGCGATCAAGCAAGACAGGAATGCGAATAACAAATCCTCGCCTCTCGTTACGCTTGTTTTGTAAACCGCTTTTATTTCCCGTCTCTTTTCATTAGGAAATAGCCGCGCCGAGAGAGCCGTAGAGAAGCACTTAACCACACGCTCCATCCCGCCGCACTTTTAAACAAGTCCCTTATTTACGCCGGTTATAAAAAGTGCATTAAACACACGTGGGGATCCGCCGGGACCGGGACGCCTCCTATAACTCACGCTGACGGACCGTTAGTTCACCTGCTCCGCCTGCGCCGCGTTTAACGGTTCGGGAGGGGGCGGGGCTTTGCCGTCTATGGCGCACATCAGGGGAATTGCGCGATCACGCCGCACGGCCGCGATTCATCACGTTTACACGGATCATAAAGGAAGCGGCGCGGCGAGATCAAACGACACAGAGAGACGAGTGTGTGTGTGTGTGTGTGTGTGTGTGTGTGCGTCCGTCCATCCATCCTCTCTCCGTCGTCAGTCTTTCCTCTTTCTATTCATCCATCCATCCTTTCTATGTGTATCTTTCTATGCATCAATTCATTCTCTTTCTCTATCCATAAATGCATCCATCCTTCCTACCTCTCTCTATCCATCCATTCTCTCTCTCGCTCTCTGTCTCTCCATCCATTCATACATCCAATATCCATCCATCCCTTCTTTCTATTCATCCATCCTCTGTAACCTTCCATCTATCCTCTGTGTATCCTTCCATCATGCATACATCTCTCTCTCCATCTTTCCTCCATCCATCCATACTATCTCTTTATTCATCAATATACCCATTCTCTCTCTATCCATCCATCTTACCTCTCTCTCTCTCTCTCTCTCTCTCTCTCTCTCTCTATCTATCTATCCACCCACCCATCAATCCATCCTCTACATCTATCCATAAATTCATCCATCCATTCTACCTCTCTCTATTCTTCCATCCATCAATCCTCTCTCTCTCTCTCCAACTATCCATCCTTCCATCTTTTTTTCTCTCTCCATCCATCTATCCATCCATCCATGCATATATCAATCCACCTTCTCTATCCGTCTATTCATCCATCCACTCATCCATTCCCACTCTTTCTTTATCAATCCATCCATCCAACAATTCATCTTCTCTATCCATCTGTCCATCCATCCTCTCCATATCCATTCAGCCATCCATTCATCCATCTTCTCTTTCTCTCTCTCATGTATATGCATAAAAATATACAGATTATGAATCATAACAGCTAACGTGATAAAGGAAATATGTCCCAAATAACAGTAGCCAACTGTACATACCGATCTTAAAATAAATGCAACGATAAAATATTTTACAAAGGAAACAATTAAGCAATGATATTTGTTTTTTTTGTCTCTTAAAACGGAAACTGGATTAGATTCTAATCCCCATTTTCAAAAATCATCTGTTTTATCACGACATAAAATCCTTTAGACGCACTTGTTCTCGGGCCTGTTTAAGTGTGATGCCGATACGGATAAAACGATAATTGCCGCTGAAATGCGTCCGACTGACACAAAGCCGCTGTTAGTGACGCAAACGTGTTTACGTGGATTAAAAGCAAATTTACCTGAAACGACTCGGCAAAGCTTCAGAATTAGAATGCAAAGGAAAGCCAGTGTTGGGTAAGTCACTTTAAAAAAGCAACTCGTTACTAATTATCTTACAATTATGTAATTACATTACTTTTCTAATTACTGTGTCTGAAAATTGACTTACTGAATAATTAATTTAACTAAATACTTCTTAAAATTCCTAAAAAAACATCAAAAATCATTAATAATTTAAAAACATACTAGTAAAACATGACATCGTTGAGGCTTTTAGCTTTTTGAATCATCTTTATTACATTCTATAAAACATTCTATAATAAATAAAGTACAGTATAGGAAATGTAACCTTCTTTTAGGTACGAAAAAAAAATCCGACAGTGTTTTCTCCGCAGAACATTACTCAAAAACATTACTTAAATATGACTTAAATACGAGCATTACTGTTGCAAACTCCCGCGAATCATGTGCAACGGCACTACAAAGAGTTAAGTTTTACAACAAAACAATTTTACCACAAAAAAAGTAAACTTTTACCACAAGAGGATAAATGGATACAATTAAATAATAATATTCAGATATTCAAGTTTAATTGTTTTACAATGTAATGGAAGGATTCAAAGAGAGAGGATGGATGGAAAGATAGATAGATAGAGGAAGCGAGAGAATAGATGGATAGTGAGAAGAAATGTAAGGATGGACAGATGAATGGATGGATAGGGAGTGAATGAATGGATAGATGGATAAAGATAAATAGATGAAGATAGAGAAAAGATAGATGGATGGAGAGAGAGGATTGATGGATGATGGATAGAGCAAGGTAGTATGAATGGATGAATTTATGGATAGAGATAGAGGATGAATGGATGAGTGGAGGAAAGATGGAGAGAGAGAGAGGATGTTTGCATGAATAGAGAGAATAGACGGAGAGAAGGAATGGATGGATGGATGGATAGAGAGAGAATAGAGGGATGCACGGAAGGATTCCCATAGAGAGAGGTTGAATGAATGGATGAACAGATGGATAGAGAAAGAATGGATGGATAGAGATGGATGGAGAGTGGATGAATGGATGGATGGATGGATAGGGAGAGGATGGATGGCTAGATGGATAGAGAAGATAGATGGATGGATGGTAAAAGAGAGCACTGATGGATGGATGAATGGAGAGAGGTGGTTAGACGGATAGAGGGAGAATAGATATATTGATGAACAGAGAGTGAATGAGGGAAAGAGAAAAAGAGGGAATGTGAACAGTAATTAGTTACACGTTTTCTTATATTTTAATTACATTCAAGTATTTTAATTACAGTAATGCGTTTACGTATGGATCTCACACTGAGGTTTAGGAGACATGTCTCCGTGTCTCCTCGGGGTCGGTGGACGCCCCATCAGCCTCTCCATCACTTCACTCGTCCACCGCTGTCACCCTCGGCCCCATCCATAACCATTTAACAGTGTTCACGCCACTCGCCTGTCAACACAAAGCACACGGTGATCAGTGAGACAGAAATCACATGATCTGACCGTTTGAAAGAAGGAGATAATGAACGGAAGCGGCCTTGATGATCCAATACGGCGTGGAGAAAGGTTAACAGCCTCCTCTCTCTATCCTTCCATCCGTTCTCTCTCGGTGTTTCCTTCTTTTCACCCGTTCATTTTCTCTCTCGTTCCATCTTTCATACATCCATCCATCCATTCTACCTCTCTCTATCCATCCATCATCTTCTCTCTCTCCATCCATCCAGCCTACCTCTCTCTATCAAGCATGCTCTCTCTCTCCATCTATCCATCTTTTCTCTCTCTCTCCATCCATCTTGTCTCTATCAATCTATCCATCCATCTTCTCTCTATCCATCCATTCATCTATCCACTCTATCCAGCCATGCATCCCTTCTTTCTTTCTATCTATCCATCCATTCTCTCGTTTTCTCTACCCATCCATCAATCCTCTCTGTCCTTCCGTGCATTCTCTCTCAGTGTATCCTTCCATCCAATCTCTCTTTTTTTGTCAATATATCCATTCTCTCTCTATCTATCCATCTTTCCACTGTCCTATCTCTCTATCGCTATTTATATATCTACCCATCAATCAATCCATCCCCTCACTCTCTCTCTCTCTTTCTCTCTCTCTCTCTCTCTCCATAAATTCATCCATCCATCAATCCTCTCTATCTCATCCATTGTTCCATCCATCCATCCATCCATCCATTTTTTCTCCCTCCATCCATCCATCTTCTCTATCCATCCATCCATTCCTTCTCTTTATCCATCCATTCTTTCTCCATCCACCCATCCATCCATCCTCTCTGTATCATTTCATCCATTCTCTCTCTGTGAATCCTTCCATGCATCCATCCATTCTTTTTCTATCCATCCATCAATCCACTCTCTCACTGCTGTCTCGGCTTGAAATGACATGATCTGACCGTTTATAAGAAGGGGATGATGAACAGAAGCGGCCTTGTTAACAGCCTCCTCTCTCTATCCTTCCATCCGTCTTCTCAGTGTATCCCTTCAATCATTCTCTTTCTCTCCATCTTTCCTCCATCCATCCTACCTCTCTCTATCCATCCATCATTCTGTCTCTATCCATCCATCCATCCTACCTCTTTCTATCCATTCTCTCTCTCCATCCATCCATCCATCCATCCTATCTCTATCCATCCATCATCCTCTCTCTCTCCATCCATCCATCCTACCTTTTCTCTATCATCCATCATCCTCTCTCTCCATCCATCCATCCATCTTCTCTCTCTCTCCATCCATCAATTCTCTCAATCAATCTATCCTTCCATCTTCTCTCTATCCATCCTCTCCCTGTCCATCCATTAATCTATCCACTCTATCCATCTATTCATCCCTTCTTTCTATCTATCCACCCATTCTCTATTTTTCTCTATCCATCCATCAATCCTCTCTGTCCTTCCGTGCAGTGTATCCTTCCATGCATCCATCCATTCTCTCTCTATTTAGCAATATATCCATTCTCCCTCTATCCATCCATCTTTCCACTGTCTTCTCTCTATATATCTATCTATCTACCCATCAATCAATCAATTTTCTCCCCGCCTATCTCCATAAATTCATCCATCCATCAATCCTCTCTCTCCATCCATCATTCCATCGATCCAACCATCTTTTCTCTCTCCATCCATCCATCTGCTCTATCCATCCATTCGCTCTCCGTCCATCCATTCCTTCTCCTTTTCCACCCATATTTGAGACAAAACTGTGAAAAGTGCCTTACAAATGCTCAGAACTTGAACTTGACCATCCATCCTCTCTCTATGAATCCTTCCATTCATCCATCTATTCTTTCTCTATCTATCTATCCATCTACTTTCCGCTGTCTGCGTGACAAACAGACCCTCGCCTGTCAACCCAAAGCACGCGGTGATTAGTGAGCCACCGAAATGACACGATCTGACCGTCTGAAAGAAGGAGATAATGAACAGAAGCGGCCTTGATGCTCCAGTACGGCGTGGAGAAAGGTTAACAGGTTTTCCCGCTTCGGCGTGGAAATGTCAGGGGACGAGGTGGGCACGGACGGGACGGTCTGCTCGGTCCCGCTAACACACACTCATTAACCCCGGCGTGACATTTCCCAGCTTCCCCCGTTCCCTTTGGTTTCCACACTTGCGATTTACCGCGTGATTAAAGGCAAACAGCGGCGGAGGCGGGTACATTTACCGCCCCTCTTTTCCCGGGACATGTCCTCTTTTCACGTCATGTCCCGGGACGGGTTTTTATAAATTCACGGAAATGTCCGGGTTTCTGGCTTCTTCAAAGGACCATTCGCCAACCGTGCTTTGATTTATTTGAGAATGAAATTGCGCATCCCGTTTAAAAAAAATATATATATATATACTGTATGTATGTATATATATATATATATATATATATATATATATATATATATATATATATATAATTTTTTAAAGCAGCATCTGATGCAAATCATCTCACACGCTTTTTATGAAGACACCACCTTTTCAACTTTTGATTGGGTAAGACATGATGTCATCGTTAGTTTGATTGGTCTTTGTAATTGTCTGTGAGGAGGGCGGGGCTTAGAGAGAGAGAGAGAGAGAATTCAAGTGGCTGATGCTTCTCCAAGTTAAACGTTTAACCAGGTTAATGTTTCAGAATTATTTGTTAGGTCAGACACAGAAATACTAATTAATTACCTGAAACGTTATTGTCACGACTCAGAACTGAACAGAACCACGAAATAAGTCCATAAACCAAACTTTAATCCAAAACTAAAGTGTTAACTCAAACACCCGGCGAAACTCAATGAAGACTAAACTGAGGAAAACCGCGTTGAAAAAAAAAAACTGTCTCTGTCAATCACATTCTCACCATCCAATCAGAGAAGGGTCGCCCCCGGGTCAAGCTTGGGTCAAAAAGCAAACAACAAACCTAAAGCGGAAAAAAAAAATTTGAAACGAAAACGTGTAGCGAAGGAAACAAACAACTGTAATTACTAGCGAAAAATTCAAAACCGTAAACGCGAAGCATTTTTGTTCGTTTCTTCGAAATTTACGCGTGATATTTTCGACACTAATCTGATTCCTGTGACCTCCGAGAAGCATGTGTGAATTTGCGATCTGGTTGTAATAAAAGAGCGGGAATCACGAGTTAGCCTTCATCAGAAGAACTTTGAAAGACGGCGATAAGATGCTTATCGCAGATGAGAACTTTCTCGGCTTGGCCTTCAGGGGCGGCCGCTGCTTGTCTATTCATTTTTTCGGGGCGGAGAACAGAGGATTGATTTTGCGAGCTGATATTACACGCGTTCCACTCTACATATTGATTGCGCCGTGGCTTTTGGGGACGAGAGACGCCGTGTGGATCTCAGAAAACACTTTGTATAATCCATACGCTCGGCCCGGATGATTTATTAGGGCTCATTTTCCTCGCAGCCCATTTGTTTCATTAGGTTCCTTTGTTTATTCTTCAGACGGTGAAAAATAGAAATTAATAGGCAAATAATAGCACCTTCGGTGGGATACTACGCTATGATGCCGACTGGAGTAAAAGTAGGTTTTATTAAAACGCCATGATTAATGGATTGTAATTATAAGTTCCAATACTAATTCTCAGTGGCGGGTGTTTACAATTAAGATAAAGAAAAGCGTCCTCGCCAACGAGAGCTGCAGTCCTACACCGAATGTTTAATCCACTTTCGCAATAATTGTACATCACACGAGCTTGTCTAAGAACAAAAGCTAAGAGCAAATATCATTAGTTATACGTAGTTTAGATTTTTTTAGCACATACATTTTTTTAAAATCTTTCACCACCACAGCAGAAGGTTCGCTTTTCAAATTTTCGGAAGCAGAGCATTTTTTTCTTTTGCAAAAAATTGGAAGCAGATGTAAAATTGACACCAAAACACTCCACTAAAATCCTAATGGGCATGTTGGCACCCTATTGGCACGGCCAGCCCTATTACAAACTACAATACCCATAATGCCGCGTTCTCCGTGTCTGAGTGTTTATGTCCCATTCAACCTGCCACTGTCCAACATAACCACAGAGAACATGATGAACACAGAAGTACGGATGACAAAAACAGAATCGCCGGGAGACAATCACAAACTAGCCAACACAGCAAAAACAAAGGGATTTTCTTTTCTCACATGCTCCTTTGAAAGAAAAAGAAAGAAAGTGGGCAGTGGCGCTTGGACCCAATGTCTTAAATATTTACAGTATTACGTACACAATGTCAACATTGACAGTATTGCACACTTAAATACAACATAAAATACATATTCTAAATGTCAAACCACACTAGAGAGCTCACTATATTACATTCCATAAAAACACAAACGGAAACTAAAATCTGATGCGGCGTAAAATGCATTTATATGAAATAACTGGGAACATAATTAAAAGCCAATTTAAATGTATTTGACTTGTAAATGTGTGTATTATCCTAACACCCTTTTAATATCTCTACATATAAAGTGTATTCTGTTTCTACTATTCGGCTGAATATGCAGTATTTAAATTTATGAAAATATAGTTATTGGTCATATTTTTCGATCTTTCTGTCTTCTTTAGGCTTTATATATGAAACTGTATAAACAATATATGCATGTATATGTTAAAAACATATTTAAAAATGTCCCATATATTGGATATGTGTATTTTGGAAATATATATATTGAAATAAATTAAAACAATGTTTCACAGATACATTTCTTCTCCGTATATGGAACACTTTATCTATAGTGCTTTATTGATGACATGGATTACATAGAATGTTGATGTACTTTTGATTTACCTCATTTTCCTTTTTTTTCCTTTTTCTAAATTGTGCACCTGACAGCTTTACAGATTCGAATCAACTATCCTATTATTTTGCACCACTTTTGTTTTTTGCACATTTGTTTCTTGTTCTGTTGTTTCCTCACTGTTGTCTTTTAAATTGTCCTTATTTGTTTTTCTGTTCAAAAAAACTTTTTGTGAAAAATTTCCCCTAGTGGGATTAATAAAGTCTTATCCTATCCTATCAGACACAAGTCCTAGTCCCTAACACTGGACCACAACTCCCCACACACTCCTTTGCCTACCAGAGAAGAAGATGCAGAAGAGCGAGGAACATATGGCTACTATTTTTATGTTCACACAGCTTCCGAGGAACAATGCTCCACCTTAAACGCCGTTCTCCACCGGCTGTGTAAGTGCTGTAGTCACGCAGCCTCTCCATTACACAGAGTGAAAGAGCAGAGGAAGAAAAGACCATCGCCTCACAAAGATACTCAAGTACTTTCTTCTAAAGTGCCTCTGACCTTGAAGGGTTTTCCAGCTGCTCGGGTCTCCGGGTTCTGAACGTTCCGGGTGAGATTCCCCTCGGCCAAACTCCCAGTGATGGAACGAGTGTGTCCTTTAAACGGTCATGTGATCACTTCTTTCCCGCTGCCAGTGTTTCTGAGTGCGTTCTCTTCCCTTTTTAGCAAACTGTGGACAGATGTACCAAATAGCGCGACAGCATGAGGAAAATCTGGGATTCCTGGAGATTAAAAGCTGATCAGCGAGACATGTTTTGTAGCATTTCTCTGTTGGCACTTTGCCACATGGGCATCTAAGAAACATTTGCATCGTTTTTGAAGAGCGTTTTAAATGCTTTTATCTGAACTTTTGGTGGCACAAATGACAGATTGTTCTAAAGTAATGAGAAAATAACCCAGAAATAAGACTTTACTGATGCTACCACAGGAGTAATGAGGCGTGTCTTGACAAAGGCGTGGCCTGAATTAAACATGTCTTAAATAAAATGTATTCTAAGCTGTGTTTTAAATGAGGCCTGAGATGTAGGAGGCGTGCCGTGTAGGAGGCGTGTTCTGTAGGAGGCGTGTTGTGTAGGAGGCGTGCCGTGTAGGAGGCGTGTTGTGTAGGAGGCGTGTCGTGTAGGAGGCATGTTATGTCTTTTTTGGGGTGGAACGTGAATTAGGGATGTTAAAAATGAGGTGTGTCTTGAACAAGGCGTGTCATGAATAAAATTTATCAGAAATGAGTATTTAAGCACTTAATGAGGCGTGTCATGCATGAAGCTGTAACAAGGTCAGGATATCATGATTGAGGCGTGTCAAGAATGAGGCGTGTCTTGAACAAGGCGTGTCATGAGCAACATGTGTTTTAATCAAGGCGTATCATGAAGGAGGTGTGTCTTGAACAAGGCGTGTCATAAACGAGGCGTGTCTTTGAACAAGGCGTGTCATAAACGAGGTGTGTCTTGAACAAGGCGTGTCATAAATGAGGCGTGTCTTTGAACAAGGCATGTCATAAACAAGGTGTGTCTTGAACAAGGCGTGTCATAAACGAGGTGTGTCTATGAACAAGGCGTTTTATAAATAAGGTGTGTCTTGAACAAGGCGTGTCATAAATGAGGCGTGTCTTTGAACAAGGCGTGTCATGATCAGTGTATGTCTTAAACAAGGCGTGTCATAAACGAGGTGTGTCTTGAACAAGGCGTGTCATGAGCAAGATGTGTTTTGAACAAGGCGTGTCATAAATGAGGCGTGACTTTGAATAAGACGTCTTATAAATGAGGTGTGTCTTGAACAAGGCGCGTAAACAAAAAGTGTTTTTAACAAGGCGTGTCTTGAACAAGGCGTGTCTTGAACAAGGCGTGTCATAAACAAGGCGTGTCTTGATATCAAAATGATGCGAGTCACATTATTTAACAAAGTTAGGTTTAATAAATAGGGTAAAAATAGTATGTTTAGCGCAATATTAACGTAATTGAACCAGAAATGTAAAAAAAAAAAAAAAAAAACGTTTAGTTTTTTGCATACAGTATTAAACGACTTGGAACGAATCTGGATCCCCATAAAGGTGATTTGTATTCCCTGCGCAGCCTCACAATTCGCAAATTGTGACTCAAAAAATGTAACGCAGATCCAATCTATACACAAAGTATACATTTTTGTTTCGCCGCCCAGGCAAAGGGCAACCCATCCCCATGAATACTGGATCACGGGGGTCCGTGGCCGAAGACCCTCTAAACTTCACCGCAGTATATAACCTTTGGAAATGAGCAACATTTCTATTCTGCATTGTCTGCGAATGACGATCCGTGGATGTGGCAGGGAAACACCTAGAGCGGCCGGGCTCGGTCAGTTCAGCAAGGCTGGCCTTTTCTTCCCTGTTCTCCCAGACAATCATCTCGGCTTCGTGACATTCACAGGAAGTGACAAAGAATTAGATTAAAGCCGTGCTCAGCAACACCCACCCATTAGCTGTCAACAGCCTGGCAGCGGAATTAACCGCATGGGACAAACTTCACTTCTGCGTCTTACGTACCTAATAGCACAAACACCAAGTGCTTCGATCTAGACTAGAAGAAGAAAAAGAAGAAGAAGTAGAAGAAGAACAAGAAGAAGAAGAAGAAGAAGAAGAAGAAGGCCTTTATTTGAATCAACAAAGAGAAATTTACAAGTGGTAATTCAAGCAAATCGCTGGCGAAAAATTTCTTTCAGAACGTAAAAAGTCTTTCAGAACAAGTCAGATGTGTAAAATACTTGAGTAAATTGACTTTGGTATGTTACTTGGGTATTTTTGGCTGCTTTGAACCCGAGTATAAATAAATAAAAGCAACTTTTACACGCTACTTGACTACATTTATGATTGAGTAACTGTAGCTTTAATCCACTACATGTGATTGAATACTTAACCCTGTATTTTTTTCTTGGGCGGATGAGGTGATATCGCCATCTGCAGGATGCTGAAGGTACTGGATGCATTTTAACAACTAAATTAAATTGAATTGTTGGTTGCACTTTTTTTGCACTTTTGAGTTTGACTGACTTCATTTTTGTTCTTTTTTTGTTTATCAATCTTGTTTTGCCATTTTTAAACATTGAGGTGTAATTTCTTTATTAGGAAATAAAACCACCAAATTACAGAGTATCTTGCTTTTCACATTCAATTGTGTTTTTGAGCCTGAATTCAGTGGTAAAATACTTAATACTTTAAAAATTGCATACTTTACGACTTTAACTTGTAATGAAGTAATTTTTACAGTAAAGTACGCATACTTTTACTCACGTAAAGATTCAGTAGTAAAATACTCTTTACTCACGTCAATGTTCAGGTTTAGTAGTAAAATACTTCATACTCAAAATTGGATACTGTACAACTTTTACTCTAGTCTTCTCATAATTGGTGACTTGTAATGGAGTAACTTTACAGTAAAGTATGCGTACTTTTACTCAAGCGTGGTTTTCAGGTACTCCTCACACCTGACACAGAAGACACAATTGCTCCTATATATTTCTGTTTACCACAAATTGGTATTTTACAAGCCCAGCACAGCAAAATGGTTAGACATTCTCATTCAGCAATGTTCCGCTATCCATAACCCGGTTAAAAAAACCCCAACACGGCGAGCAGTTTAGCGAGGCGGCGCGACAGTAACGGTCTTGTGTGTATGTCGGCGTTTGGGAGAAATTTGATAAAGGCAATTTTTCCAATCTCAGAAGCCATTTCCTTCAGATGAGGTGATACACAGGTTTCCATCTCTAAAGTTCCGTGCCTGAGAGCAGGAAATGATTCATCGACGGAGTTTTATGGGTTTGTCGTGGCGCAGACAGGTGTCGGGAAGACCCATCAATGCCAGTCCGGACTAAATGGAAAGAATTGATTGGCTGACGGCAGGCGAGGGTGTTAAATGAGGAAGGCTGGCTTCACAAAACCCACTTAGCGCAGCCCGCCTGTTACATCACAGGACTATTATTCAAATAAACGGCTGCGCGGGTGGCGGTGTGAGCCAATGGAGGGTGACTATTACAGGCCGATGAATCTCATTATCCAAAGAAGCCGTTATTCATCTGTTAAGGACCAGCATGCACCTGGATCCCTCTCGTCTGGGTCACACGTTCACTCCATCATCTGTGGCATCGTCTCCATCTCTCTGGTGGGAGAAGTCGACGCCATTTTTGAAAAACAAACGGACGGTTAGTTTGGAATTGAGACGCTGAGAAGATGGAAAACGGTGTAAAACGTGTAGAGTCTCAGGACATTGATTGAAACGCACCCATGTGGCTGGTTGGCACAATTATGTATCTGCCGCTTCTTTTCAGAGGTGTGAAGAGTGCCTGGAAAATGTACTTGAGTACAAGTACCTTACTGGAAAAAAATACTCCACTACAAGTCACCAGCTCCAAGAAGTCTTGAGTAAATGTTGTGAAGTAAGTGTTGTAAAATGTAGGATTAAAAAACACCAAGACACTGGAGAAACAAGAAGCTCTTTATTTAAAAAGGTTTTTTTTCCTTATATAGATATCAAGCACAAACTCACATGCGCAAAAATGTAACGAGTGTTGCAACGACCTGAAAAACGTACTTGAGTACAAGTACATTACTGTAAAAAGTACTCCATTACAAGTCACAATAAATGTTTTAAAGTTGTAAAGGTAATGTTGTAAAATTTAGGCTCAAAAAGCACAAAAACATGGGAAAAACAAGAAACTTTTTATTCATAAGGTTTCACTTCCTAATATTGAAATGACATTTCTTACACCTCAATGTTTCAAAACGGCAGAGCAAAATCGATAAATAGGAACAAAAGTCAGCCTCCGTCAAACTCAAATGCGCAAAAATGTAGCGAGTAACAGGAAGCATTCAAATGTAGTGGAGTAAAGATACAATTACTCAATCACACATGTAGTCAAGTAGAGAGTAAAAGTTGCTAATATTTTTGATACTCTGTACAAAGTACAAAAAAAACAAAAGCATATCTAAGTAACAAAGTCAATTTACTCAAGTACTTTACACCACTGCTTCTTATTATAAGACTTTTTCAAAAACGTCTAATTATGTGCTGATGCCGCGCCAGTGTAAAAGATTTTTAACATTAACCGACGCTTGTCAGCAAAGCGAGAATCTGACAATGAATAGTGGAATGACCTTGCAGAACTTCTGAAGAACTTCCCACAATGAATGTTTAATTTATTCTGTAACGCTATTCTTACTCGCACTTCACAAAAGCCCTATAGCGCCGACAGTCATAAATCCTACAGATTTTTTTTTGCCGCATCCGTAGCTAAAACTTTGAAGACAAAGACAAGAATGTTCAGGGAACAGAATAAAAATCCCAACGTTTCAGGTCTGAAACTAACAAGTCTGGTTTTTCAGACGTGACATTGAAAGGTGTCGAATAAACTGAGGCGTCTGTCACTCAAAGAATAAATGAAGAAAACACTTCATTCGCATGGGTGCGAACATTATTCCTAATCACACCGAACATTTTTCCGAAAATAAAATACAGTTTTAGAACATATAGTGTAGAGCCCAAATCAAAAGCTCAATCTCAATCTTGCTGAATATCACTTTTGCCAACACAAAAAGTTGCAATTGGTTTTTTTGTTTGTTAATAATAATCTGTTTTGTTAATAAAATAATCTGTAAAAACTCAAATCTGTAACAAAATGATAGTCCTAGACTTTTTTTTATAATAAATTAATAATTACAATAATTAATTAATGAAATATTTTTGTTAGAAAATCCAGCTTCAACAGTTTTTATAACAATTACAACTATTTATGTAGTTTTATAATAGCTATGAATTGGTATAATTGTTTTTATACTAGATAATTATTTTACAGATAATTTAATAATATCGAACGTTT
>MU204446.1:27680490-27710954 GCA_017309775.1 Paedocypris sp. Pulau Singkep | reverse complement strand
TATATATATAAAGAGAAAGTGTTTTACTGTATAAATTACTTTGTGTATACATTACTCCAAGTTACTAGTCACCAATTCCAAGAAGACTTGAGTAAA
The DNA here is from genome assembly GCA_017309775.1 of Paedocypris sp. Pulau Singkep. Lineage (NCBI taxonomy): Eukaryota > Metazoa > Chordata > Actinopteri > Cypriniformes > Paedocypris > Paedocypris sp. Pulau Singkep. Next base: position 27,710,858 of record MU204446.1, on the reverse strand, counting down.
AGTCTCCCATTTTAAAAGAGCTTACGTTTTTTACTCGTACTGAATCTAGGCTTGAAAAACACCAAGAAGTGTGAAAAACAACAAACTCTTTATTTATGAGGTTATATGTCACGTGATTGAGCTGATAAACAGCATCCAGTACCTTCAGCATCCTGCAGATGGCGATATCACCTCATCCAACCATGAAATGAACCGCGGTAGAAAAAGACGTTGACATGTCAATCACAATCACAATTTAACAAGTAACGGTAAGTGTCCATTCAAATGTAGTGGAGTAATAAGACAGATACTCAATCACAAATGTAGTCAAATAGAGAGTAAAAGTTGCTTTTGTTTTTGATACTCAAGCCCAAAGTAGCCAAAATACTCAAGTAAAGTGAAAACGTCCATTTACTCAAGTACTTTAGTGTACACCACTGTTCTAAAAGACATTACTTCATGAGTCAAGTAGAGAGTAAAAGTTGCAGATACTCAATCACAAATGTAGTCAAGTATAGAGTAAAAGTAGCTTATATTTTTGATGCTCAGTACAAGTACAAAGTATCCAAAGAACACTCAAGTAACAAAGTCTATTTGCTCAAGTACTTTACACCACTACATACGAGCATCGTTCAAATGTCAGCGAGTTTCTTTTTGCCAAAGATTGTACACACTAATGAGCATTGAGAAGAGAAATACACGTGTTTCGAAAAAACACATAATAAAAAAAATAATTCAGTATCCATGAATCACGATTTCAGACAAGTGCCAGGCCGCAAACAATCAGGGTCACAAAACCACAGCTTTTAATTGCTGACACGCACGAAACACGTCGAGACGGACGGAGCGGCGAAACTTTATAATTGCGTGTGCATTGCAATATTTTTATCTAATGAGCGAGAATGTGGCACGATTCCGAGCCGACGTGAGGAAATTACTAGCAGGATGTGTTAAAGCAACACGCACATAATAAGGTTAAACACTATTATCCCGCCGCCAAATATATCACAACGACCAAAACGTTCTGTCGTGAAGCCGCGAAAGCTTTCCAATCGCGCAAAGATCATCGCGCTTTGCTCTCCAATGCGCTAAAAACGTTGACACTGTGTATCGGGAAGCATTTAATGAGTATAACAACATGGCTCTGAGACTGAAGTGTGTGTGTGTGTGTGTGTGTGTGTGTGTTATAAATGGCATTAACATTAATAATGGAGACGTCTCCATAGATTCAACAACTTTGCTCTGGTTTTGTGAACTTAAAAAACATAAGTTGGTTCAACTTAATGTCTTAGATAGTTAGATAGATTTGTTTTTCTCAGACCGGTAAAAAAAAAATCTCTGTAACTATCAATTAAAAAACTATCAATTAAAAAAAAAAAACGTACTGTTTCTTTTTCACGTGTCTGAGGAAAAAAAATTAAACCTACCTTTTTACCTATTGACCTATCTATCTATCTATCTATCTATCTATCTACGTATCTATCTATCTATCTATCTATCTATCTATCTATCTATCTATCTATCTATCTTTCTATCTATCCATCTATCCATCCATCCATCCATCCATCTATCTGTTTGTATGTCTGTTTGTCTGTATCTATATTTCTATCCATATTTCCATCCATCCATCTTTCTACCTACTGATCTATCTATCTATCTATCTATCTATCTATCTATCTATCTATCTATCTATCTATCTATCTATCTATCTATCTATCTATCTATCTATCCATCCATCCATCCATCCATCCATCCATCCATCCATCCATCCATCCATCCATCCATCCTCCATCCATCCATCTATCAATAGTATCAAAAGTTGGTTTAACTTCAGCCACAGAAGTTTAGGAACCTAAATTTGACCTGATAATTTTTCCATTGCTATATTTCTTTAGGATCTCTCATTCTGGAAGCGTGAGGAAGTGACAACATCGTGGCGCTCCAATTAACGCCAGACAAGGTCCGAAGAGACGCGTCCGTGTTGTCGAAACAGCAATTTAGTGCACCGGTGGAGTGTTGCAGGGTGATGACGGAAGGAGAGAGCGAGGGATTACGCCAAGAATCTGAACACACACTCTGTCTTTGATTCCTGGCCGGGGTCAGAGCTCCGAGGGCAATTACACCCTATCGATCTCAAGCTCCCGTGGGCTGGAATGTAGGTATGAATGGAAGCTGTCAGGTGGACTTCCACCAGTCTTCAAGTCTGTCGGGCTTTCACCTCTGTGGTCTCTCTAAACCTGTAGAGCTGACACCGGGTCAATTTACCCTCAACCTGCCATCTTTCCTTACTCTCGGCTCTCAAAGCCGACGCTGATTGACGGGAACGCTGCTGGAAAGGTCATGGAGTCAGCTGGGCTTCTCCGGAGACACGCTGGATGAAAACAAGCATCACTCTGAGCTAATCGGAGGTTCTCTCGGGCCTTGTCCAGCCTCCGTCGGCCTGCTTGAGATGCACCAGGACGTCCCGGTGCCATGAGATTGGGTAAGTTAACTTAAAAAAAGTAACTAATTACTAATTACCGTATTTTTCGCCGTATAAGACGCACTTTTTCCTCCCCAAAACTGAGGGTGAAAAGTTGATGCGTCTTATACGGCGAATGCAGAGATCCGCGGAGCGCGGTCACCGCCATCTTAGTGAGCAGTACCGCGGTATACATAGGTTGTCTCGCTTTCTTTCTCGCGCAGAATCTTGTGAAACAATGAAACCATGATTTCCAAACGAAAACAAACTTTGATCAAAATAAAACAAGCAGATTTTCTCGCGCACGTCTTTAGAACTATTTGGTTGAGTATCTTACAATATATTACAATTTTGTAATTAAATTACTTTTCTAATTACTGTGTCTGAAAAGTAACGTAATTACTGAATAAGTAACTTAATTCATTACTTTTTAATATTCCTATAAACCTTCAAAGAATACATAATTTGAAAACATACCAGTATGAAATAGTCGAGCCTTTTAGCTTTCTGAATCATCTTTATTACATTCTATAAAACATTCTAAAATAAATAAAGTTATACGTAGGTAATGCTACCGTATTATAGGTAAACAAAATTCCTGAAAAACAACGATTCTGCAAGACGCAGCGTCTTTACCACAAAGTCGCCTGCAATCGTTCATTACGCTTCAGACACGGAAAACTAAACCTACATAAAGAAGATAAACTAATCGAATTAAATAATGAGACTCAGCGATTTTAAATATTTTATATTGTAACGCGAGGACATTGTAAGTAACTGTAATTAAATGACTTAAAAATGAACAGTAATTTGTTACTTTACTTTTTCAGTGAGAAAGTAATTTAATTACAGAGGCGTTACACCCAACACTGCCTGAGACGGAGCGAAATGTGGAATTTGACAGTCGTGAGAATGGGATTGTGATGCGAGATTGTGTTTCCTGGACATGACCCAAGCGTGAAGCTCCGGGGAGGAAGAGAAGCGGGATAAGTGTGAAGGAAAAAGTGTTAATTCCTGTCACGATCCACCGAGCATGATATGGGGAAATTGTGCATTTGTGTTTCCGCGTGAACACCGGGGACTGCGGTTTGACACAAAACCTTTTGATTTAATTTTAGTGGCATCTCCACGCACTGGAAAAGCAGGTTTTACTCTGCCAAATGATATTTTAACGCAGCAGACGGGAAAGTTCCCCGACTTAACTCGACGTCTGCGGCTCAAGTGGAATCAAACCGTTTGTGATGGGAAACTCTCTCTCTGTTTTTTTGACCAGCTGGAACAACAAATTGGTGAAAACTATTGTTCAAAATATGTTTTTGTTTCTTTGGTTTCTATTTTGCTTTTATTCAGCCGGGCAGTTGGTGTTTGTGTGTAACCTTAAGGGCCAAACAAATGAAACACATTTTTCTCATTGTTATTGATTGAACATTTTTATTTGTCACATACATACTTTCTTACAAGTTTCAAATCGATGCTAAAAACTTTTCCTTGGCAATTGACCACCACGTGATAGAGATTGCTCAATCACGTTCTGTATCCAATAAGGCTTGCCATACTGTGGTCTAATTAGCATATTAATAATAATGTGTATAAGTGCATCTAATACTAAGTATTAAAATCGGAATTAATAACCATGTGGCTCATTTTAAGACAAATCACTTCAATTGCTCCTTCGTACAACATCACAGGTTCATGTAAACATGTTTATGCTTTATTTTAAAGTTTAAAAGGATTAAATAAAAACCGCGTGCAAGCTTCTCATTGGCTCTTCCAAAGAACAATATATATTTCTAAAGAGATCTCTGGCTTGGAATTTTCCGTGATGGTGTTTCTGCAATATCACACAAACATCCCAGATTGGATTGCTACAGTACGATTGCGCTATCCGAGCACATGTCCTGCAGAAGACGATCAGCAAACGTCACATGACAGAGACGCGTATGGCGAACGACACCAGCTCGTGCCGCGGGGCGAACCCGGGTATGACGGAGCCTTCTGGAAAGTCTGGTGGAGATCAGCCGAGCGTCATCATCAGCGACGCAAAGGTGTCCTCTGCAGTCTAACGGCTTCATCAGGGCGAGCTGCTAATTACCAGCACAGCTCATTACCGAAGCCCGAGGAAACGCTGAAACTTCATTAACGAAGGCGTAATCACATCCCACGGCTTCTCGTGCCACGAGACGCCACATTAACCCGCGACTCCATCTGACTGTTCCGGCCCGGGACGCCACGCTTGGGCGGCAGAGGTGTAAAGTACTTGAGTAAATGTACTTTGTTACTTTACTTAAGTATGTTTTCGGCTACTTCCTACTTGTACTGAATATAAAACATGAAAGCAACTTTTACTCTCTACTCCACTACGTTTCCGGTTGAGTAGCTATACTTTTCACTCCACTACATTTGAATTGACACTTACTCGTTACATTTTAATTGTGCGCAACAAATAATCGATTTTTACCTTGGTTAATTTCTTGGGCGAACGAGGGGATTTCGCATCTGTAGACTGCTGAAGATACTGGCTAATTGTGAATTTGAAAGCACATGAAGGTGAATTAGAGGCGTGAATGTTTACCTGGATTTTTATTGTATTTGTTTTTATTTATTTCTGATGCACATTTGACTTTAAGACTGACTTTTTGTTCTTTATTTAGATAGTTTTACCATTTTTTTTTAAACATGGAGGTGTTAAATCTCGTTTCTGTATTAGAAAATAAAACCTCGTGAATAGAGTTAGGATTTAGTATAGTAAAATACTTGAGTTCTTTTAAAATTCAATACTTTGCTACTTTGACTCCAATTTTTTTTATAGTGGTGACTTTTTACTTGTATTGGAGTAACTTATATAAGTTTTACTTAAGTACGGTGTTCTGGTACTCTTTACACCTCTGTTTGGTGGGAATACAACATACAACATTTTCTTTGCCGATCAATAAAGCAGACTCCGCCCCCTTTGGCCCAACCCACACGCCATCTCGGACCGGACCGGACTGCTGGACCGGGTTATTGACGGGATTCTCCTTTCCTTTCACTTTCGGGCTGTTGTGTTCAGAGTGTGACTCTGCGTTATAAGGTTTGATGTTTCACGTCTTTGCACGTGGATTTCATCAGTGAGTCTGAGTCTAATGCGTGTGTCAAGCCGATGTCTTGGCAGCCATGACGAGAGCTTTATTTGGAAGGAATGAATAATTCACCGGCTGGCGTCAGAAGAAAGTGACTGATGTTTTCGGCGGCGGTTAGAGACCACTAATCACCTGTCGACAAAACGACACGGGGAAAAACAGCCTGTTATCTAAAAAGGTCTGATCATGTCCGCTGTCTGCTTCACTTCAGATCATTTCAACCGGTCACTAGGCTTATAAAACATCACAACAGCCCTATGAAACACCAACTGAGACTAAAATATGACACAACGTAAAATGATGCTTTGTGAAATAATTGGGAACATTTTTAAAAGGCCATATAATTATGTTTTTTTTTTACATAAATGTGCGTATTATAAATATATAGTGCACTCATCGGTCATTTGTATATATTCCAATTGTAATACAGTGCTTATATATAAATGCTAGCGGCTTTATTCATAATCTCGCCTCACCACACTTCACTCAACTATTTCTGACGCACAAAAAGAACATGTGTCTGTGTGTGTGTGTGTGTGTGTGTGTGTGTGTGCATGCACACCCAAAAAAATGTATGTGTATACATTTGTGAATATGTACAAATGTGTACAAATGTGAATATGAACATTTCAAACATGTAGGTTACAGTGAGTTGAGTCCCCACTATGATATAAAAACCTGTTTGTGTGTGTGTGTGTGTGTGTGTGTGTGGGTGTGGGTGTGTGTGTGTACACCCAAAAATAGGATGGGTGATACACTTTTGTGAGTATGTGCCTGTGAACATTTCATGCATATAGATTACAGTAAGGTGAGTGCCAAACGGAACAATACTATTGTAATTGTAAACCCTGTGATACAATGACAATAAATTCAAATCAAATTCAATTAAAAAATAACTTTATTCATTCAAAGAAATAGCTTTTCTGGTAACAGTTGCTCACACAAAAGAGAAATATAATAATAAAAGAAACAAAAGTAAAAGTGTACATCAGCAAGAAATTTTCAGTATAATACAAATAAGTTAAAAGGGACTAAAAATAAATAATACAGAAGAAGATATTGCACACAACAAGAAAAATAGACGAGTTGAAAATAAAATACTAATATAAAAGTGAAAAGAAAAGAAATTGAAAGAATTGAAAGTAGAAAAAAAAATGCTATTCTATTCTTGTATTTTAATATATTGTATTTTATTATATTCTATTCTATCATCCAAACCACTTCATCCTCAACTCAGACAACGTGTTTAAAAGGAAACAGACATGCTCTGACATTCAAGTTTTATAAGTCAGTAATAATGTGCTCTTAATCATGAAGAAAATTATTTGAAAGAAGAAAACAATCGAAAGAAGAAAAGGCATTCTATTCTGTTTTATTCTATTCTATTCTATTCTAGCCTAGTCTATTCTATTCTATTCTATTCTATTCTATTCTATTTTATTCTATTCTAGCCTAGTCTATTCTATTCTATTCGAGTCTAGTCTAGTCTAGTCTATTCTATTTTATTCTATTCTATTCTATTCTATTCTATTCTATTCTATTCTATTCTAGTCTATTCTATCATCCAAACCACTTCATCCTTAACTCAGACATCATGTTTAAAATGAAACAGACATGCTCTGACATTCAAGTTTTATATGTCAGTGATCATGTGCTCTTAATCATAAAGTCGAAAGATGTGAGGTCTCTATCGGTGTGATGGCTGGCGACGCTAAGTAAGGACCGAGCGAGTGGCGAGGGTCACGGGGTCAGAGTGATTACACACTCCTGATGGTTGTTGTGCACTGTAGGGGTCACGTGAGATGTGATGTCGGACGTTAAAGCCACACGAGCTTGGTGGAGGTGAAGAAAGGGCTGAAGGTGAAAGCTGGAGACATCACGTGTGGAGGATTAATCGTGAGCGCAATAATCGGACAGTCACTGGAAGGTCGACGTCCTACAGGTCAGAGACGGTTTAGCCAGAGTCGGATGTGATTTTATCGCGGCCAGAGGGAAAGGTCAAAGCCACGACTTTTGAGTTCGGCCTTCATCTCTAACATCTAACATTAGTGGATCTAAAGAGCTCTGATGGTGAGGCTTTAGCAATGTCACACTAGAATGAAACTCTTACATTCTTCATTAGGTGGAACTTTGACATTCGAAATGTTGCTTATGTACCGCATTCACGGAAATATAAGCACTCTTTTTTTCCGAATTTTCAATGCTCAAACACTTGGGCGGTGCTAATAATCGGCAATCTTAAATTTGTGCCATTTTTCTGTATTTCATGTCAAGAACAATCACAAATAAACGGAAAAATGAACAGACACAATCAAAACGCTGGGTCACTGCACAGGGGATAATAATCCTTCCTCTTCACACGGCGTCAGATAAACAGAGAGCTTGAAACAGACCTGAGCTTGAAACTATTGCTCTGTGCATGTGTGGAGTCTGACTGGAGAGCAAAGGATCTTGGGAAATGAAGTCCTGACCACTAGAATCGACTTTTCGTTATCTGTTATTCAAGTAAAACGATATTAAAATGATAAAAGTCACAAGTTAGGCTTGTTTAATAAAGACAAGAGTATTTTTAAGAGAATATTAACATAATTGAACCAGAAACGTAAATAAAATATATATTTATATATTTATTATAATTTGTAAGTTTTTTTTGTGCTGAAAAATCAGCGGGATGCTTATATTTGCGCAAATCGATATATCATATCTTTTTCATATTATATGTATTATATGTATTATATATATCATACCATATCTGTCCGATGGGCAGTGCTGTCAACAGTATTCACATTCATTACTCAAGTAGAAGTTTGGATACTAGAGTTAAAAAAAGACTTTGGAATACTGTGGAAGTAAAAGTATAAGCTCAACCTCAAAAAAGTACTGATTTCATAACTACTTGAATTCTACAAGCAATGAAGGGGAGAAAAATGCCATTTAAAATGCCAATCTTAATAGTATATGACTATAATGTTATATTAAACGACGTTACTATTTTGTTATATTAAAATGTTGTTGTATGTCACTACATTAAAAATGCATTTTATTACAATGCAAACACATTAAAGAAGCATATATTTAATGCGCGCTACTAGGCATTAACATTTGTTCCAGAGAGTAAAATATGATGACTAGTATTGTAATGGTGAAAATGTCAGACTTCAGAATCTTGTCATCAATGACCTTTGTTGTAGTGATGTAACAAAATAACATAGTTTAAGCTAAAAAATGCAAGTAATTTAAGGAGTAGAAGCAGAAAAGAGGCGAAAAAAAAAAAGTATAACCGAGCCAATATTACTAGTTTTTACTTTGCAAAGTAAAGCAATTACGTAAGTATTTTTACTTTGTTACTCGACACATCTGCCAATGCGTCCCCACTATGACATAAATGTAAGTGCGTGTGTGTGTGTGTGTGTGTGTGTGTGCGTTTTGGAAGGTAATAATTATGTTAGACCAAGTTGCCCATTTTATGCATTTTTTTGTGCGACTGGACAGTGGCGCAAGCTTTTTTAATCGAAACCAGATGATAAATGAAAATTGAGCACTTTGCAGTCATTAGTCCGTCCGCAGACATTTATGAGGCGAAACCATTAATCACTGACAGTTTTTCCCAACTCGGAGCATTAATTTAGATGCAAAGCCGAAATAAATGGCTGGAACGTCCGTAGAAGCCGCAGTATCACAACGTAGTTCCGTCTACTGCGACCACCAAACACAATCCATCTTCTCTCACAGGCGAGTCTGACAAAAGACCAAACGCGGAATAGAAATGTCACAGACTGTGTGGACATACGGCGCGTCTTACTGACGGAGGATGTTCTCGCCTTTTGAAAAAATGAACGTCGCCTGAGTCGAGCTTGAGTCACGGTTTCCCGCATTAGCAATCGCACACTTTGTACTTGTGCCGAGTATCAAAAACATTAGCAACTTTTACTCTCTACTTGACTATATTAGTGATTGAACTGTATTTTTACTCCACTACATTTGAATGGACACTTATCGTTACTCGTTACATTTGTTGGAAGAGCCAATGAGAAGCTTGCATGTGTTGCATTCTGTCTTTTGCCATTTTTTTTACTACATGTCGTTGTGCGAGTCAACATCTTTTTCTACCGCGGTTCATTTCTTTAATATCGCCATCTGCAGGATGCTGATGGTACTGGATTCTGTTTATCAGCTAAATCACGTCAAATAGAGGCATGTGAGTTTCACAGAGATTGGCTTTTAGTTCTTTTTTTATCTATTTTGTTCTGCCATTTTGAAACATCGAGGAGTTAAATTTCATTAGCATGTTTGGAGACAAAACCTTATAAATCAAGAGATTCTTGTCATTCATATTTCAAGGTGTTTTTTCAGCCTAAACTCAGTACGATAATAAAAAAAAAAACTCAAGTTCTTTTAAAATTGGACACTTCACAACTTTGGTGACTTGTAATCAGTGTTAATTTCGTTGACGAAATATTTTCGTCATCGTCTTCGTAACTGCACAAGGACAATAACTTTAACTACATTTATTGAGACTTTTGTCAACAAATAAAAACTAAACGAAAATGCCTTTTGTGATGACATCCAATCATAAGCTGAGCTTGTGGAGAAAGACGGGTGCAAACACAAAGAGAACCAATCAGGACACGGAGCTTTTCAGCGAGGCACAAAAAGTAGGATGGGACCAAGACGCTAGCTTCTTCAATAACGTCTTCTCCGACAGGAAAAAACGATCAGATATATTGATACGTTTTATATTCAGCGCGACCTTAGAAAAATCACAGGCAGATATACAACACACCTGAAGCGCCATCTGATGATGAAACTTCTTTTATTCTTTCACCGTGCAACCATTTGTTACTTAAAAACGTGATTATGATTTATTTATTTTACTGTACTTACATTTTTTTTTTGTTGAAGTTTCATTGATGAGAATACATTCATTTGGATTGAAAGAAAAGTTCATAAAAAATAAGTTCAAGAAAAATAAACGTTTTTCCAAATAAGTAAGATCTTTGTATATATTTTATATGTTCATAATTAACTACATATTCAGATTTCTTAGACATAGCAACTTTAGTAAACAGTTAGAATATTTAGCACTTATATTTTTGTTGACTGAATCTATACTGTAATTTAGTCGACTAAAATGTTGTGCTACTTAGTCGACTAAATCTAGACTAAAACAAAATAATGAAGATGACTAAATTGGGACAAAGATCATGAGATTAAAAAGCTAAATTAAAAATCTGTGTCAAAACGAACACTGCTTCAATAATGGAGTGATTTTTCCAGTCAGGTACCTGTACTTTTACTGGTGTTCTTCATATGTGCTACTTTCCATAAACATGACGCGAGGCGACTCGCTGTTGATCTTCTCATCTCTTTCCTCCGTCTTATCTTCTGTCCTTATCTGTCTCTCCAGAGTCCGTCTCTCTGTTCTGATGTGCTTTTATCAAGGTCGTTGCTTCTGATGTATTTTTTTCCCCGTTGTTTTAGTGGGTCAGTGGTATTTTTTTTTTACTTCTTTTTTTTCTTGACTGCAGTGGTTCAGTCTTTCTCTCTCTCCCTCTCGTTCTTTTTTCCTCAATGGCTTTCATTCACTCTTTTTTTTCACTCTGTAGCATTTCGCTCTCTTTCTCTCGTTCTTTCTCTCACTTCCATCCTGTCCAAGGCCTACGTCCCTCTTTTTCTTTTTTTCTTTCATTATTAAATATAAACTTTTTTCAGTTTATATTTCTCTCTTTATGCCATGTTTTACTTCTCTCTCTCTCTCTCTCTCTCTCTCTCTCTCTCTCTCACTCACACTCTCTCTCTTTCTTTCTTTCTTTCTTTCTCTCTTTCACTCACACACTCTCTATCTCTGTGTCTGTCTCTCTCTCTCTCTCTCTCTCACTCAAACTCTCTCTCTTTGTCTCTCTCTTCCTGCCTTTCTCTCTCTCTCTATCTCTCTCATCCTCAGACATCGTTCTATATTTATCGTTCGATTAATTTCCATGTTTGTTTGTCTTTTCTCCGCTCTCCTCTTTCTCCATGTGTGCTTTCCTCATGTTGTTCCTCAAGTGTTCTGGAATCTTCTCTCACTCTCGGTCTTGCTCTCTTCAATTTCATCTCTTCTCGATCTCCCACTTTAATTACACCCATCTCTCGTTTTTCGGTTTCAGTGGTTTTTTTTTCTTCTATTTTTTTTTCTTATCAACTATAAATATATCCTAATTTTAATCCTAATCTATAAATATATCCTAATTCATCAATCTGTTTGTCTCGTTGGTTTAATTCTACAGTACTTTCTACTAAACTTCTTCCTCTTACTCCTTCCATCTCTCTCCCGCTCTCATCCTCTTTAAACTGTTTTAAGATGCAAATCCCGTTTAAATCTGTCGCTTGCGTGTGATTCCGCCTCCGGGCGAGAAAACCAGCAGCGACCTGTGTCAAAAGATCACGCCAGTGTGTAAAACAAGGCCAATTCTGTGTTAGGAAACATTGTCGGGACGGTTGGCACCGCAGCAGGGGATTAAACGCCACGGCTGATCTCTGGAAATTACCAGAATAATTATACGTTTTCATCCTGGAGATATGGCAGCCAGGGATGGCCGAACACAGCAAAAGAGCAGCACATGATGGTTGGTGTTTGACTGGGACTGGGAAGCCTTTCAGCTACACGCATGTTGACTTACAGTTTTTGCATAAATGTTCCCAAAGTCAACTTTCTTTTTGTATAATAGAGTAGAGTAGAATTGAATATAGTAGAATAGAATAGAATAGAAATCAATATAATGGAAATAAGGAAATAATGGAATGGAAAAATTAGAAAACAGATAAAGAAATGGACATAGAAAGTAGAATAGAAAACAGAAAATAATGAAATGGAATAAAATGGGTTATTGTGTGTAGTAAATATGTATCGATTATAGTAGAGTAGAATGCAATAGCATATGGTTGAACAGAATAGAAAATAACAGAATAGATTTTTGTATGTAGTTGAATAAAGTAGAATATAGGTGAATGGAATAGAAAACAGAGTAATTTAATTTTGTATATAGTAAAATAGTATTGAGTAGATTAAAATGGAATATAATTTAGTACAATAGATAATGGAAAAAATTAAATAGAATATAAGGGATTATTGTGTGTGTGTGGTAGAATAGTATAGATTAGAGTTGAATAGAACGCAATAGCATATACTGTAGTAGAATAGAGTAAAACATAAAAGAATAGAATAGAATAGCATACAACGTGGTAGAATAGATTTTAATAGGTATATGAATGTAGTTTTAATAGAGTAGAATGTCATAGAATAGAAAATAATGGAATATTGTGTGTATTAGAATAGTATAGATTATAGTAGAATAGAATACAATAGGATATAGTAAAATAGAATAGAATTTAATTTAATAGAATTTTTTATGCTGCTGAATAGAATAGATTATAGTAGAATTGAAAATAATATAATTTAATTTTGTAAATAGTAGAACAAAATAGAATAGATTAGAATATAGCAGAATAAAATAGAATAGAGCAGAACCAAATTGAATATAGAATAAAGGAATAAAATGCAATATATTATAGCAGAATTAAAAAGAATATAGTAGAAAAGGGAAAAAATTGAATGGGATAGAATTTAATATGTAGTAGAATAGAAGTGAATAGAATATAGTGGAATGGAATGGAACACATTTTCTTTAGAACACTAGGAATAGAACACTTTTACTTTCACCCTACACATTCACAATTTAAATACATATGAACATGCCATGAAATTACGAGCATCTCTGTATTGGCAAGAAAAGTACAGTAAAACGTACAATGAGGTGACAAATGAGGTGTAAAAGAATTGCAACACAATACAAAACCTCACCAGCGGAGGTGAAGTTGCTGAGTAGTTGTAGAGGATATTACACATTGAGGATTATTGATGTAATATATACATTAGGGAAATACAGTAATATATAGATTAGAGTGCTGTTTATTCACGGTCTCCTCGTAATTTAAGCGTTCGGGGCGTGTGATTGGTCCCAAGCCGGGCGGTTAATATTTAATGCTAGACTTTAATTCACTTTTATGTCAACAGACAGTTAACCTGTAACATTTTCATTAACCCGCCGTCGTCAGGTAATGGAGATGTTTTATGACCCAGGATGAGTTTCCGTCTCTCATCCCGTAGAAGATTCTGGGAAGTGTGAAGTTTAAAAGGCCTTGATCTTGTCGCCATCAAGCAATATGGAAGACGGCTGTGATTTACTCGAGGTTTTATCACAGGAGGAGAGGAAGCACAGTCCTTACGTGTAAGAGTTTATTGTAGAATCAGTGCTAGAAGAATGTATGAATTAGCCAAGTTGCTTATGACAACATGGAATGGAGAGTCGTCTTTGTCCATCTTTTTAGAAATATTAACGTAAATACCGTATTTTTGCAAATATAAGCACTCCTTTTTCGAATTCTCGATGCTCAAAAACTTATAATCGCCAATTTCAAATATGTGCGTAAATATTTTTTTTATATTATAAAAATAATATAATTTTTTCGTATTTCCAGTCAGAAACAATCACAAATAAACGAAAACACGTCGTCTTTATGCAGTGGTGCGTCTATTTAAGGTTAAACAATGAGTTGTAGACAGTTTAACCTAAGACAATTCTTTTTATTTTGTGCCTTATATTTGGTTAAATACGGTATAAAGATAATAAACAGTGACTTGAAATGACATGAAATAAATAAAACAATGAATGCTCAATGCTCGACTTGGAAAACAAGGGCCCACTGCGAAAAATGCACATGAAAGAAATTAAGAAAAATAAAAAGTAAAAAAAGACTTACAAATAAAAATAAAATAAAATGTCTCAAAATGAAAACAAAATTACTTGGTAAGACGACTTGAAACAAGACCTATTTTCTTGAAACGGGCAAATGAATCCTTCACTCTTACTTCCAAGATAGTTCATTTATCTTGTATGCAAAAAAAAAATCAAGATTTGCGGTGTCATTTCAAGATTTTCATGGCTTGTCAAGAATGTATTTTTCGCAGCGCAGGCGTTTCCCTCAGCGTTCTTCAACACCTCCGAACCAGTGATTGTGGAGCTAATAAGGTGTGCAGAAGGTGTACAAGCTCCGAGAAGAGCGCCATCGGGTCACATCCACGGACTACACGTGTGAGAGCGTGACAGTGAGAGGAGAGAAAGAGAGCAGAAAACCAACCCGTGATAAGGTTGAAAGAACGAGACGACACACCAGATCGTGAGATGGTGAGCTTTTGTAGAGAAAAAACCCCCTTTTTTTTTTTTTTTTTTCTTTTTTAAATTCTTTCTTCTAGTCAGCTGACGCCTCGCTGGGTTTCTTTCCACCCAGGATTTGACTACACAAAAGCAGCCTGAGTAATGCAGTCTAATCCCTCGATCCGAGCCTGGTAGGGAGTATGATAGATTTGTAAATGCTGCCCTTTACAAATCTGTCTTAGTCCCGTTTTTGTCTTCTGGTATCCTTGCATTTCACCTTGTAGAATCATTTATCCCCCTATCCCACAGCGTCAAGCGTTTGTTTGTGGAGCGATGAGAATGCAAGCAATCCGCTTTCTCTTCTTCCCTACTGTCATTTAGTACACTATTGTTTGTTTGGTAAAAAATACATTTGGTTTGTTCTTTGGGAGCGGTTTATAAAGGTACAGTATATAAAGATACGCGGACAATCTCCTGTGAATGGTCTCCGCCATCTTGAAATGACGTCGCGCAAATCCCTGACAAAAAATCTCCGGGACTTGCGCGATGTCGCTTTAAAATGGCGGAAAATATTAAATACGGCAAGACAAGCTTATTTTCTATTGTGGAAGCGAGTTCTCTGAAAGTAACTAGTGTTTTTGTTGTTTTTTCGACCTTCAAAAAAGATTAAACGACTGTTTTATACACGTCTGGACTCTCGTCTCCATGTACGCTAGCGGTAAGAAAAAGACGTGGTTTTTTCGTGTAGCGGAAATATTTCGGAACATTTTCACGCGACACATTTTGTTACTCTGGATTTTCGTTATCTATGACATTTGTAAGTCGGGCTACCACTGTATATTATTTTATTAAAATATAATTATTATTATTATTGTGTGTGTGTGTGTGTGTGTGTGTGTGTGTGTGTGTGTGTGTGTGGCGGTTCTACATTTACTACATTTGCTTCCCCCTATATGTTTAAATATGCTCATTCAATATAAATGTGTGTATTACTGTATAATAATACACATATACAGTAGTAATATACAGTGTAATATACATGTATCGTTGTAATGTATATATAATATGTACTCTAATATTACTTATATAACTAAATCATTTTTGTATATATTTACGTATGAAGTGCATTTTATTCTATTTTCTACTTATAGACTTTCATACTAATCAAAGTTTAGTTCTAACGAATTAACTAAAGTTTAAGACTAAGTTTCAGCTGCTCTGAAACATCATATCTTCCACCAGAAATACGCAACATTTTTTTATCCTTTATTGATAAAATAGATACTGTAAATATAAAGAGAATGCACACCTTTATCTTTTTTTTTTCTAATTTTCCCTATTTTCTCCTTTTTCTAAATTGTGCACCCGACATTTTTACGGATTTGATTCGACAGATAAATCCCCCTCCCCCGCCCGTCACTGACTTTGTTTAGTGCGTCGGCTTCTTTTTATAGAAACGTGAATTGTCTTCTGCGCCGCTTCTCCGCCTCATTTTCCACTTCTCTCACATTTTCTCTGCATGATTCCTTCAGTAAACACAAACAGCGGCGCAACAACTGTATATGTATAATAGAAAATTGCTTAGTGGACGCACAGAGATATTTTTTTTTCTCTAAGCGCTCATCCCCAAGTGAAAAAAATGCCTAAAAAGCGCCACTAGATGTGTGTGTTACAGCAGTGTGTGAAGTACAGGCATTATATAGAATGGCTTGATTTTTAAGTGTGAAATGTCTTCTCTGGTGCATACTTTGACTTGGCATTATATCAAATAAAACAGACAACTTTCATGGCGAAAATGGTGAAAAGTTCAGATTTTACAGGAGAAACGCAAAACGAATTGCTGTGTTTTGACATAGTTCTCACGTGGGGGCGGGACTTACAATCCCATAATGATTGGCCGCTTAGGTCGAATTGAAGTGAAATAAGATATCATGACTTATCAAATTTTGAAAATGCCAATAAAATATTTTCTCACATAGGTCATTTTGGCATAAACCTGTGTATACAATGCTTTTTTTGTACGCCTTCACAGGAGGACGATCATTCGCTTATCTAGCACCAAAATATTGAAACACACTGCCTAGCACGACAAATCAGAATGAGTCAGTTTAAATCTAGATTAAAAACACATCTCTTCAATGAAGCATGTTTAAAACTGTAATTTACTATATACTGTAAAAACTAATGCAAAATATTCAGTGACAAATATTAACAAATAGGAAGGCTGCAGTAGGTAGAAGCCCGGAACCTAAGCTCACCCGCACCCTACTATTTACCATTATTTACCAAGTTTATCACTAAATTTACCATCACTATTACTAAAATTACCATCACTGCAATTTCTATTTTCTTAGACCCCTTCAAAGTGCTAATAGCTTTTGTTCTAGCTCCTTTAACTCCCCTGCCGAGGTTCTGAGTGACCCTGAGTGGTCTTGAACTAAGAAAAGCGCTAAATAAATAAACTTGAACTTGAACTTAAACTTTTTGTAGTAATTGTTATTGTAAAGTTGTGCAAACAGAGGACCATTATCCTTGTCGCTGTGAAGTCATTGAGGCGATGGAGGACGGTGAGGTTAATTCCAAGGTCTCGTGAACTTTTAAGGCCTCCAGAGTCCGTCTTAATTAATGATTACTTCAATTATTAACCAACTTTGATTCTTTTACTCGCCCGTTTCTCCTCAAAACCTTCATTGAAAGCAGAAGTGTCACACGCAACTATAACAATGCAGAATTACTGTGTGCGTGTGTGTGTGTGTGTGTGTGTGTGTGTGTGTGTGCCATTTCAAAGCAATTCAAAACCTAATTTGGGTTGTTTGATAGGAAATCCGTAATATGTGTTTTCTTCTCCCAGTGCTTGAGATATTCATAAAGCCTGGTAATTTTAACTTTTCAATTGTGAGCGAGGGATTTAGATGGAATCGTAGCATTTAATTAGCGCGGATGGCGGCGGAATGCGTAATACCGCTTCTCTCCTCCAGCTCGTCATTGTCGTCTGTCAAAAGCGACATCTGATGACTCATTGAACTCCACAGTGATAAGACGCTCTTTGTGCATGTTAATACCATTCCATACCACTGGTTCCATTCCATTTGCATCGGCAGGATATTGCTGGCTGAAGTTCATTCCGAGGTGGCTTTCTGCTGATTTGAGAAACTTTGTCGACTCTTTTTGCACACATCTAATTTCGCTTTTTCGTCCCGACATGATTCGTTTCCGGTCCTCGGCAGTCGAGAGATTGCGACAGAAGAATTCATTATTTCATAAACACTCCTTTGGAAGGTGCGCAATCATTTCCAACAGCATAATCAGTTTAACAACTGCGCTTTTATTTTTTATTCTTTCAGAAATTGACTGCAATCGCAGCAAGTTTTTGGCAATCTGCTGGCGAATTGTCCCCATTTGTTTCTTTGTGCTGAGGCATTTTGACGACTTGATTGGCCGTCACTTCTGTTCACGAAACCACTCGCGAGTAATGCTCCAGCACGCTTTAACTAAAACCCAGAGAGAAAAACAAACCTGTTCACCTAAGAACCATAGCCTCAACCACAAAGCTATCGGGATGTTACCTGAGGTTTTAGACATTATTTTGGCGAGTTTGTGCATTTTCTCGTCTTGGGCAGTTGTCTTCTACAGTTGGAGAGTTGAACTTCTTCGTTAGAGGTTAGAGGTTTAAATTTCAGTCCGCCAACTGAGTCTTTGAGAAAGATCTGCTCTTTATATAAGTTGCTTTAGATCACACGTGTCAAACTCAAGGCCCGGGGGCCAGATGTGGCCCACCATGTCATTTTACGTGGCCCGCAAGAGCTTATTTATTATGATTAAAAGAGTATCTACAAATAAATACAGAAAAATAAATTGAGAGCGTGCGTTGATCAACACTACATTTCCCACAATGCCTTTAGACTACGGTAGCCGTGGCAGTGTTTCCACAGTTTAATGTTATTTTTCTTCATTCACTCGGACAGTTTGAACCTTCATTAATGGAGTTTTGTGAATTTTCATAAGCTGACAAAATTTAGAAAGATTTATTTATTTGACATTTATTTATTTGAGATCGACGCCTACAAGTCTGTCAAAAAAAATGTACATTAAAGGCAGTGGCGATTTAGTAAAGAGTAGCCCATCACAGGATCAATAGTCACACCCCTTATAAACAAACATGTTTACTTTGCGTTCTTATTACTTATCTAATTTTTTATCTCAATTGTGGAAAATCCCTTTTACAACATTTAAACAACATTTTAAAAAAGCACTAAGACTGAGCTCTCGATAAAAAAAATAGATCGTCTCGTGCTTTGTCTTGTATGTCAACTGACGGTCAGAATGTCTAGTTAGTTAGTTAGTAATATAGCCTCGTTTTGACGGTCAGAAAGTTTTTTGAAAGTCGCTTTGGATAAATGTCTGCCAAATGACTGTAAAGTAAAGAAAAGGAAAGGAAAGCAAATTCAAGTAAAGTAATGTAATGTAAAGGAAAGGAAAGGAAAGTAATGTAAATAAAAAGTAAAAAAGTACTGTAAAGGTACAGTAATACAAAACAATTGAGGTGATTTTGTTTAAACGACAGTGTTAGGGAATGTGAGAGGAATCTGTTAAATCGGAAATCCGTAAAGCTATTGCGTGCACAATTTAGAAAAAGTAGAAAATAGGGAAAACGAGTAAAGGATAAAGGTATTACATTTTTTACAGTATCTATATCATCCGCAAAAGTCTATAAGTGTTTCATACGGAGGACGAATTAATCCACATAAATACAACAGTATAACAGTATTATACTATGCATATAACCGTGTTAATTATATTTGAATATATTTTCTAAATGTACTGTATACTCAATATAGGAGAAATGTTTAAATATGTAAGAGGTCAATTCAAGGTCAAGGTTATCTAACAGAGTCAATTCAATGTAGAACCACAACGACAACGTTATACAAGGTTTATAATTCTCTACCTTCATTAGTGTGTATATAAATGAATTATTCCATTAATACTGGCACCGCCGCTCCGATGAAGATGCCTGGACAGATGAACAATGCCAATTTTTTTTCATCCTAGAGGAATTGAGAAGAGCATGTTGTGCTTTTCAAAGCCAAATTCTTGATTCATGTTGGGCATTTGGCAGTGCAACACCACCGTGTCTGTTGAGAAGTAAGACCCGAGCAAGTTTACTCTGGGAATAATCATCCACAAGCCAGAAGGCAAAAGCGTTTGCCAAAACTATTACAGAAGTAAAGTCATTTTATTAAGCGTTAAACTTTAGCAAGTCTGGACATTATCCACGTTTTGTTCTCTCTATATGATCTTGATCACTGTGTTCATTTATTCATTCCTTCATTCAATTCTTTAGAAAACCGAGAGAGAGTGAGAGAGAAAGAGAAAGAGAGAGAGAGAAACCAAAAAAAACTACAGTCGTACCTCTCTTTGCAAAATTAGTCTGTGTAATAACTGTAATAAAAAACATGTTACCTCTGCCATTAGGAATATTGCAAAAACTCGCAATAATCTCACGATAAACTCGATACCACTGTGATAAAGCCAAGATGTGACACAGATGAACAATGCCAATTTCTTTTTTTTTCCAAGGAATTGAGCTTAATGAACAGCTAAAATAATTTTTTGCCGATTGCAGTTTCGTAAATTGGAAATTTTCTAAAATGTGTCGCATTTTGCATGTAAATGTTGTAATAACTGTAATAAAAAAACACGTTACATCTGCCATTTTGAATATTGCAACAATCTCGTAATAATTTTGTGATATTCTCGATACAACTGTATAACTCTGACATCAGCAGGATGTTAGCCGAGCGTCTCACTCGGGTTGTACTTTTGTGCGTAAACTTAAGGAAATGGCACAGACACTGCGTCTTTTCTCTGCAATGTCTGTGTTGTTGCAAAATAACACAACGGTTGCTTGCATTCAAACTATTTTTACTCTGATCAGTCCATCCGCCACCAGGTGTCACAGTTTCACCACAAGGCAGCACATGACGCATCAGTGTTCCGAAAGTAAGATCTCCGTAACTGTGTTACTTCTGTAAAAGTGTTTTTTTTTCTGTTACTGACGTGCTTAAAGAATAAAAAAGTTTTTATTTCAAAAGTTTTATACGTCTGGACACCTGCATGTTTCTCACTTAACATTCTTGTCGCTACAACATTTGGCTTATTGTATAGTGAAGTTATTTTTGTTACACGGGACAATATTTTCTCGACAACGTCATTAGTAAAATAGGGTGACCAGATTTTGATTTTTGGTTAGCGTGCGTGTGCACCCACAACGCTAATATGTCTGTGTGTGTGCGATCTAACGATGGGAAGTTGAGTACTGCGAGTGCGGCGTGGACACAAAGGTAACTTTGTCACATCACCAAAAATGATTGGAGGGTTTCATCCTTCTTTGGAACAGTGACAAGGGGGCTACTCCAGTCACTTGTGGAAGGTTCGATGACGCCCGTGTCTTTCATAATCTCAATCTCATCTTTGAGTGGTGCCACCAGCCTCTCTGGAATTCGGTATGGTCTTTGACGAACTGGGTACAGTTCAACGAAATGTCTTTGGGTGAAGTGTTTAACAGAACTTTAATTGTGTTCTCCTCCATCTGAGCCATTGATGGAGTCTGCCTCACGATGTCAGGAACTGAAGCGTTTGCTGTTTCCAGGCGTGTAAATGGAAGCCGGACCAGAGCAGAGATCAGTGCGACTCTTTCTGACCCGAGAGCTTCTCTCACACCATCATTCATCTTACTTATCTCCGCTTCAGACAGACTCCCCAGGGCTCTCTGCCTTATCCAAGTGTCTGTTTCTCTCTCTGTTGAGACCATTATTAAATCCCAACTCACACCTTCTCTCGTGAAGCCGCGTGACTCGGCAGGAAGCTGACGTGTCTCACAACACATGTGATCTACATATACACCCATGACACGGACACACGCATTAAAGGACAACAAAGTCATTGCCACAGTTTAGCCTGTGTTAGCATTAGCATTGTATTATATAGACCAGAGACTGAGAGAGAGAGAGAGAGAGAGAGAGACTGGGAGAGTGAAAGAGAGAGAGAGGGAGAGATTGGGAGAGAGAGAGAGGGAGAGACAGACAGAGGGAGAGTGACAGTGAAAGAGACTGTGAGAGCGAAAGACAAAGAAAGAGAGAGAGAGGGAGAGACAGACAGAGGGAAAGTGACAGAGAAAGAGAGACTGTGAGAGCGAGAAAGAGAGCGACAAAGAAAGAGAGAGAAAGAGAGAGATAGAAAGAGAGAGAGATACAGAGGGAGAGACAGACAGAGGGAGAGTGACAGAAAGAGAGACTAAGAAAGAGAGAGAGAGAGAGACAGAGAAAGAGAGAGAGACTGTGAGAGCGAGAGACAAAGAAAGAGAGAGAGAGACTGTGAGAGCGAGAGACAAAGAAAGAGAAAGAGAGAGAGACAGAGGGAGAGACAGACAGAGAAAGAGAGAGAGAGAAAGAGAGTGTATAATGGTCAGAATGTTATGCTGTAGATTGTACTTAAATCAATGATCAATGAAACAGCCACTATAAATCAATTATATAGTTTTTCTTTCTTTTATTATCATTTAAGATGCTCATTGTTTGTGAAGTTCGTTGGAATTAATTAGTCATTTTATTTTGAATTTATTTACGCAATTAGAAATTTGAAATTGTTTAACTTCATTTTAAATTGCAGGACAATTATGCCAAACTAAATTTGTGGAAAATTGATTATAATATGGACCGCAACTTGTACAACAAAAAGTAACAATAGAATTACATCACAACAACAATACAATCATTTTTATTATAACCAGGCTATTCCTTTAGTAATATTGCTCAAGTTTATTTTATATATTTAGTTCACTCAACATTTTAAGTAAATAGATTAAATGAAAAACCCAGGTGGATCAGACAAACCTTAAGTCTCTTGTAGACTTGTAGCTGAGAAGCAGCAGAACTTCCTCTGAAATGTCAGGAATTACACGACGAGGCTTCAACCCTCCGTGAGACATTTATTAAAACCAATGTTGGAGGATTTGACTTTCATGTTCCTCTGCACCACAACATTGGTGTCGTTTCCCTAACATATCGTGCGGCAGTGTTGAGGGATTAGCAGAGGTGGCTTTACTCATCCGCTACTACAGTGAGAACGGAACCGTTGGTGGTAATTAAGATAAATAATGGTATGTTTAATCCCATATATGAATTCATCGGCCTCCCATTGATCCTCCACTGATTGGTCAGGTTTGTTCCCAGCTCTTCGTCATCCAGAAATGGAAGAACCTGTACAAGTGAAAATGGACGAGTGGATGGACGAGTAACAACGTGACACTCTTTTTCTCACACATTGTTGCATTTTAGGACTCAAAGTATTCATTACACTGATGTTCTGAATTGTTAATGCTTCAATATTTACAGTAAAGCTCCAGACGCCATTTTTTTCGGAAGCCAACCAGATTATAAAGTGCGCCATATTATAAACTACGCCAGATTATAAAGCACGCCAGATTATAAAGTGCGGCAGATTATGAAACACGTCAGATTATAAAGCACACTAGATTATAAAGTGCGTCAGATTATAAACTACGCCAGATTATAAAGTGTGCCAGATTATTAAAATACACCAGTATGAAACACGCTAGATTATAAAGCACACTAGATTATAAAGCGCGTCTGATTATAAAGCGCACCATATTACAATGCACATCAGATTATAAAGCACACTAGATTATAAAGTGCGTCTGATTATAAAGTGCACCATATTACAATGCACATCAGATTATAAAGTGCACTGGATTATGAAGCACACTAGATAATAAAGTGTACCAGATTTTAAAGTGCTCCATATTATAAGAACGGCACATTATAAATCGGGCCTGGTTTTAAAGCATACCAGATTACAATGCACATCAGATTATAACGTGCACTGGATTATAAAGCGCATTAGATAATAAAGCACGCCAGATTATAACGTGTCACGGGTGAGCTGGTTGTTTCAGGACAGGTGGGTATGGATCCCCGTGCACAGCATGAAAACAGCCGAAAGACGAGGGGTTAACTTCTCTAGTGAAGGGGTTTAATCCTCTAGATTAAAGGCCGTGGCAAGACGAGGTGGGCCTGGGAAGGCCGTGGCAAGACGAGGTGGGCCTGGGAAGGCCGTGGCGAGGCTTGGTCGGGCGGAGCCCGCTGGATCGAAGCAGGGTCGGGCGGAGCCCGCTGAGGCGTGACTTGACTTGGCACGGGCGTGGCTTGACTTGGCACGGGCGTGGCTTGACTTGGCAAGGGCGAGGCTTGAGGCGAGGCAGGAAAAAACAGCGTGCACACCGAAAGCACCTGGGCCGGAGAACGCACTCGTCTGACCGTGGGGATGGCTGACACTCGCTGACCGGTTTTGAAATCTTTTTCCTCACAGAACTGACAACTCTGACGCCGCGTCGGCAATGTCTCAAGGCAATGTCCATTTCTTTATGAAACAACTCACATCGTTCCTGGTCTGAAGCTGTGAGAAGCGTAGTGAACAGATTCCAGGTTTCCATGCTGGCGGGATCCATGATCTGGTCGAGTTCTTCTGTCACGGGTGAGCTGGTTGTTTCAGGACAGGGGGGTATGGATCCCCGTGCACAGCATGAAAACAGCTGGAAGACGAGTGGTTAACTTCTTTAGTGAAGGGGTTTAATCCAAAAAACGAGACTTGATATACAAAATGCAACACGAGGCGAGACGAGACATAACACAACCAAACGTAACGGTAGAACGCGACAAGAAACCCGTGCACAATGCAGACTATAAATACTAAAGATAATCATAGACACCTGGAGCATAAACAATTAGGACAATCACGGAAGGACAGGGAGTGACGTGAAACAGCTGATCACCAAAACAAAACACACGCGGGAAGACATGACACTAGACAGGAAGTAAACAAACACATCGCGAACGCGGAAGTGACGCGAAACAACGGTCCGCGTCAAAATAAGGGTTCTAACTCGGCTTCAGCCGGGATCTGTGACATAACGTCCACTGGATTATAAAGCGTACTAGATAATAAAGCATGCCAGATTATAACGTGCACTGGATTATAAAGCGCACTAGATAATAAAGCACGTCAGATTATAAAGCACGGCAGATTATAAAGTGTGCTGGATTATAAAGTGCACTAGTAAATAAAGCACGACAGATTATTAAGCACATCAAATTTTAAAGCACGCCAGATTAAAAACCACATCAGATTATTGAGTGCGCTGGATTATAAACCTTACGAGATATAAAAGACATCAGATTATAAAGTGCACCAGATTAAAAAACGTGCCAGATCATATGACGCACCATATTATAAGGCTCACCAAATTACCTACAAGGCGCACCACATTATATAGGCTACTAGATTATAAAGTGAACTAGAGGATAAACTTTTTTTTTTTCCCCAATTTTAAATCAACCTACTGATTACTAGTTGTCCAATTGCCTTTTTGAATTTCAATAACTGTTTTATCTCACGTTTAATTCTGTTCTCCTAACAGTTTAAATCTTGCCGATGTCCTTTCTTCACTCTGTCTTCACTCGCGGCACATAACAATTAGCTAGACTTATTTTGTACGTTGTTCTGTCGTTCAACCACTATAGCTAAAAAAAAAAGACATAACTTACTTGTTCTGAAGAGTTTCTGAAGACATCAAGTGGTCTCTGTGTAACTATTTTAATAATACCAGACATGGCTAAGCTAAAATCAGGCATAAATTGTCACCTCGATGAGCGTTTTACATTCGATTGTCCTGAAATTGTCTGTCAGTGTGGCAGCAGGACTTGACCACATGGGCATGTTTTATGTATAATGTGAATAATTGCTTATTTAGCATATTGGACTTGTGTTCCGCGTCCAGATTATGTTATCTCAGAGTTCCGTCTTTCCGAGGGACCAATGATGCAACTGAAAGTCTCAGGGTCACTGCAGGTCAAGGACGTTGATTTCACCGACTACAGCTTCCAGTTGAAACATGTCAGCCGAAGACAAAAAGAAATCGGTGCTTGTATTTCACAAGGTCTTTAATAGGAAGCCTGTCGGCCCCGAGCAGCATCTAGTAACCCCCAAAGCTTGGTTTTCAGAAGACTCAAGGTGAAAAGGACAGGGGGATATCGCAGAAGACAGAACGCTAATGTAACGGAACACACAACAGACCAGGTATTAAAAAAAGATGGAGCCAGTTTGAGAAAAGCTCCACCACATCAAAGTGCGACTTTAAATATCCTATCAGGGGTCAAAGAAATGGGGGGACGACGGCAGAGACGGGGAAAAGGAGAAGAAGCCAGCTTTGATGTTCAAAGGTCTCTTGAATCCACTCAGTAGGAGCAGACAATACTCGCCGCTGTATGTTTTAATACTGACCTGAAGACATGGCCGTCCTTAATGTCTCTCATCCCTTTGTTTCGGATGGGAGAAGACAGGCTTTTGTTTCCACGAATCATTTCAGCTCTCATCGTTTCATGGATTCAGAGCAGAAAGTGGTTTTGGAAGTCCCGATCCAACCCTTCTTACTAATTAAAGAGGACCGATATTAAATTATCACTGGTTTATTCCAACAATAAACATCAAGGTCCGATATTTACGTGATTATAAGCCACTCACACTGAAGTTACAGGTACAGAATAAAAATTCTATTAATATGCGAACATAAACACCTTATTACTTTCGTGTGATCTAACTACCTAACCACCACAAACCTAACTTGTGACTCTCTGTGACTGGAATAATAGATTATAAATAGAACGTTAAATTTTATTTCTAAATGTAGTAGTAGTAGTAGCAGTACATCTCTCCTATCCTCCAGTAGGGGGTGCTATGATCCCACTTGCTATGTCCATATATGGGCGCATTCTGGTTTTCACGGTCACGTCAGAGGAGAGAGTTTTCCATGTTA
Source organism: Paedocypris sp. Pulau Singkep (assembly GCA_017309775.1). Classification (NCBI taxonomy): domain Eukaryota; kingdom Metazoa; phylum Chordata; class Actinopteri; order Cypriniformes; genus Paedocypris; species Paedocypris sp. Pulau Singkep. The sequence continues at coordinate 27,684,212 of MU204446.1, read as the reverse complement.
TTGTATTTATTTACGGTTATTTTAAATTCGTCCAGTGTTTTTTTTTTTTGCCATTGTTAAGTGTTGCATTGTGGTGCTAATGTTTCTTTATTTCTGTTATTGAGCGAATATAACAGAATATACTGCATTAGTGCATATGCATGCCTGCGGAACCATCAATTAAAGTTCAAGTTGAATTTTATAGCACTTTTCTCAGTTCCAGACTAACGTAAAGCCGATGCTTTGGTGCAGGTTCGGTTCGGTTCCAGGCTTCTACCTTATGCAGCCTTGCTATATGTTAATATTATTATCAAACATGTTATTATTACAGTTATAAATAGTACTAGGACAAAAATACTCATAACTCATACGAGTAATCATAACTTATAAATAAAAGAGTTAGTGTTTTTTTTTTTTTTGTTGCCTAAAATCAGTGTGAGTAAAATACTTAAGTTATTTTATAATTGGATACTTTTCTACTTTGACTCAAGTCTTTTTTAAGCTGGTGACGGAAAAAAAAACTCATAACTCATATGAGTGATCATAACTCAAAAATAAAGAGTTTGTTTTTCATATTTTTTGTGTTTTTTGTGTGTGCCTAAAATCAGTGTGAGTAAAATACTTAAGTTCTTTAATAATTGGATACTTTTCTACTTTGACTCAAGTCTTTTTTAAGCTGGTGACTTGTTACTTGTAATGTAGTCGTTTTTACAGTGAGTATCGATACTTTTACTCAAGTATGGCTGCTGGGTACTTCTTACACCTATGATGCACATATAAGCACCCCCATGTTTTTGAGCTTTTACAATGGGAAAAGATGAAATTGGAAATAAACATGATAACTTAAATTTCCCATCCAGCCATAAAACAACTAACGCAGTCAGGAATTGCAGAAAACATTCGTTCCGATGAGCTCAACTGTGATCAAACCTGGACGAGAAGAGTCGAGGAAAAGGCCGTGAAGGTGTCTGGGACATGAAGCGAGTGATCGGAGCTGTTTGGTTTGAAGGAACAAGGGAGAGAAAGAGTTGAAGGAGCAAATGAGCGTGATGAGAAGTCTGAGAGAGCTTTCCACATGCCAGCGTATGTAAATAATCTGCTAATTACGGCACATCACGGAACCTGTGGTGACCTTTCACGAAGGATTTGCAATCAGCCTCCAGTAAATACACCTTCTATTTCGAGTGTCGTCTTCTCCACCGTCCCAATCACCGATGCCTTTTTGTCTTTTTTCGATGGCATCTTCCCATCAGCTCTTTTTGTCCTCCTCTCTCATCTCCCATGTTCTGTGAGGCGTCTTGATTTGGCACTATGAGATCTAAAATCGGGGAAAAAAAATGAAGGGAAGAAAGGGAAACACCAGCATCGGTCGCTGTGGCTTTGTAGATTCTGGCTTTATTAAAAGTTGCTTGTTTTTTTTTTTTTTTTGTCTTTTTAGCTCCGTCGAGGTGAATTTAAACTTTTAATTAAAATTGTTTTAAGAAACTTAGGGTGAGACAAATCTGTTAAGATGCTTTGGCACACTGGCATCCAGACATCAATTTGTTCGCAATTAAAGTCTCTTTTTAGGCTTTACGTGAAACGCATCACAGGTTGCATAACAAATCGGCTGATTTTCCAAGGTTGTTCAGCTCTGAGAGTTCTCGCTCGCCTACTGTTCTTTCCTGTTTATTTAATGTCTGAGCCAACACTATCCTAATGACGTAATGAAAGGAGAAAATCGAAAAAAGTTTTCATATGCAAAAGTAAAAATACATTAAGACAAATTTGGCCGGGGTCTTTTGTGGTAAGTTCAAGTTCGTTTGTATAGCGCTTTTCTTAGTCTGAGACCAACGCAAATGTGAAAAAAAGTCTTTAAAAAGAGAAATGTCGATTCTTTATATGAGTTTTATAAATATGAGGGGGGGGGGGGTCATTTAAAAAAAAATAAAAATAAAAAAAAGTGTGTGGAAAATTGTGGCCTATAGTGGTGAGTGAGAGTCAGACTTTGTGTGTCTACTGCTCTGTGATTGGTTGACCTCGAATCCAGGGTGTTTGTCCCGCCTTCAGGCCCAGAATGACTCTATATTTACAAATTACTATGTGTTGTAGATTAATCTGAACTCACAAGTGTTACGTGAATTTCATCACATTTTTATATACCGTAGTCAAAATTTATTCTAAACATTGTTTAACTTTGCAATTTGTATTTTAAATGCTTAGCAGACAGTTTTGCCAAGAGCAGCTTGGATTTTGCATTGAAGACCTGGCATTTTCATACAAAGTGTGAAGCCTCCGTGTTGTCGCCATAGGTGTAAAGTACTTGAGTAAAAATACTTAGGAGCATGTTTGTAAATATACCATATGTATACATGTGTATAATACAAAGTAAGAGAAAAGTACGACAATTGTGTAAAGACATTGAAACACTGAGCATGGTCTCTGTACTTGTATTAGTACTTTATTGATTGTGTGAATTTATTGGGACTGCGAGAATTTAAAAGTTGCTTAATTTTTGATACTCCGTACAAGTACAAAGTATCCAAAAATGCTTAAAGTAAAAAAGAATTACAATGTTTTCAAAAACTCCTACAGTTTACTCAAGTAATTTTCACCTCTGGTTGTCGCATAGATACATTGACTAGGCATTCTAAAGAATAACGGCATTTTAGGGCATGAGAAATGGGCAGAATTGATCCAGACCATTGATAGCGAAACTAAAAACAAATAGATAAATGATAAGCAATCTACACAGAACAATTATACAGATATTGTAAAGGCATCTTTATCAAAGCGTCATCGTAATCTCGATTCGACCGACACTTTTCCGTGACTCTTGTGTTTCCTCAAACGTTCCAGAACATGTTTCAGATTTCAGCAAATTTTTCAAGAGAAACGTTCATTGGCCTAAATGAGCGTGTTCGACACTCTACCGGTCCGTCGTTCAGGCATTGTATGAAATGCCTAGGCAATGTGTGAAATCCAGCTTGCTTATTACATTGCCGTTCTGCCTCAGCGTTACATAGTGGCCAGTCTCACACACAGTTTAATTGATTAGCTGTTCTCCACCATACTTAAGACGAGCGTTAATAGCGCTCTCAGTAAAAGTCCCATTTGGAGTTAAAAGTATGTAATCTTTCAGTTAGCGCTCCGAACCGGATTAGCTGCTCCCAAATTCCCAAGTGTTTTCCATTGGAGCCATCACCCTTGAAAGCCTCAGAAATGCCTCTTCACCTTTCGAGTGGGCACTAATTAGCCACGACTGCCGCCTCACTTTACACAAGCGTGCAAACCCAGGGGCTCGTTCCAATCGCCGTCCCCAGAGTGACTGCACTGCTAATCTAAGCGGCCATCTGTGGCCTACAGGTCCCACGAAACACACAGTTTAACGCCTTCCCAACAGGGAAACCGCCTACGACGACTCCCAAATTATACTGCAATTTCCATAATTATACTGCGCGGAACAGGTCAGCGGTTGGACGATGAGTGCGATCGGTTATGATTTGTGAGCATCGCAAATCATGGCGTGAATCACCATGAGCACCACTCTTTTTCGAATGTTCTGCACTCAAAAACTTTACAAGATACAATCATTTATATTACAACAGATAGAGACTACAAACCACGACTGGGTTAGCTTAGCTTAGCTTAGCGCTAACAAATAGGTCCAAACTGTCATCGCAAAAAGAGTCGAAAATGAAGAACACAGGCAAGGAGTGAAAAAACAAAAACAAAAGGATCGGACACAATCAAAACGCTGGGTC
>MU204446.1:27665226-27680390 GCA_017309775.1 Paedocypris sp. Pulau Singkep | reverse complement strand
CACTCAAAAACTTTACAAGATACAATCATTTATATTACAACAGATAGAGACTACAAACCACGACTGGGTTAGCTTAGCTTAGCTTAGCGCTAACAAATAGGTCCAAACTGTCATCGCAAAAAGAGTCGAAAATGAAGAACACAGGCAAGGAGTGAAAAAACAAAAACAAAAGGATCGGACACAATCAAAACGCTGGGTCGCTGCACAGGGGATAATAATCCTTCCTCTTCACACGGCGTCAGATAAACAGAGAGCTTGAAACAGACCTGAGCTTGAAACTATTGTTCTGAGCATGTGCGGAGTCTGACTGGAGAGCAAAGGATCTTGGGAAATGAAGTCCTGACCACGAGAATTAGCTTTTTGTTATCTATTATTCAAGTAAAAAGATATCAAAATGATATGCGTCACAAGTTAGGTTTGTTAAACAAAGAAAAAGTAGTATTTTTCAGAGAATATTAACTCAGGAGCATTTTAACCTGAGACGTTAATAAAAACAAAACAAAAAAAAGTATTTGTGTCTGAAAAATCAGGGCGGGTGCTTTTTTTTAGTTTTTTGCATAAATACGGTATTCACTACATTTCTTAATTTATTTATTTTAGGTAGTTAGCAGAAAGTGGATTTTTTTCCTTTTTTTGTTTTGTGTTTTGTATTGATTTGTTTAGTTTTTATTCATTAGTTGTGATAATTAGATTTACAATATTTAATTTAAAGCCAAAGTACGCTCGCAACTACGCGGCTTTCTCTCTATTCACATGTCCGTCCACTCACTCCATCTGTATTTCTTTTATTATTAGTTGATTTTATGCTTAGTAAATTCTACCGTTAACAACACTCAGAAACGCTCCAGTCTTTGAAAACACTCCATTAAAGAGGAAGACATTGAGATGATAGAGATGTGAGTGCTTTCACATATCAGTCGTTTTGACTTTGCTTTCACGTTTCGCATAAAGACGTGAACATATTTCTAAACCAACACAAAGATCTGAATATGAAATAAAGAAGAATGAAACTTGCTGCCACTTCTTCTGTACTGACGTGTTGAATACCCGCTGGAAATCTCATCAACTTCCTGTTGATATACGACGTTTAGATTGATAATTCCCAATATTTGTATTGTTTTGTTTGTGTTTTTTTCACCTAATGAAACACTACTATTTTATGAGGCACAAATTTCAGTTTGTAAATAATATTGCGTAATTGGTGTACGTGTGTATGTTTGTGTGTGTGTGTGTGTGTGTGTGTGTGTGTGTGTGTGAAATTGAAACTGAAAACGGATATTGTGCCTGATTTGACATAGTGAAAAATAGATAGTTATTTGTAGCAATAATAACTACAAAAATTTTATAATAATGATTATACAATTCCATAAACTTCATAACATTAATAAAATGTGTACAATATCATTTAAAAAAAAAAGTATTTGTTTTTTTTTTTCTGATACTTTCTGTCCCGTATAAAGTACACCTTACATCAATGTAAACTTTAATGTAAAATAAAACCTTAACGTACTTCATGAGCAATATTTTACCTTTTTTTTGCTAACATTTTTTTGTCTTTATTCTTTTGTCAATAGGACTTTTTATTATTATTATTATTATTATTATTATTATTATTATTATTATTATTATTATTTGTATCTTCCGTTGTGTTTATACATGATGTATTTTTTATTTGTGTATTTTTTATTTTATTAATTTTTTAGTCAGTCTTCTGTTTTAAAAGTGTTTTTATAAATAAAGTTGACTTGACTTATTATGATTGTTTATGCTTATGATTATAATTATAATGATTATAATTATTTGTATCTTCCGTTGAATCTATGAATTTTTGCTGTGATGGGTGAGATTAATGCATGTAAATATTCCAATGAACAATATTCCAAATAAAATAAACACTGTGCTTTTCAAACTCACGGCTCCGATCCATGATGAAGCTCTGCCGACCTTAAGCGTAGTGGCGACGATAAAGAAGACCGATTTTCATTTCATTACACCAACTCAATCCAACCTCAGCGCCTGAGCAGCCCATAATATCGCCTCCCTTTTAATTGGTCTGTTGATGGTTATGGTTATGACTCTCTTCAACCACGGCTTTGCGTTTATAGGAGACATCATTAAAAATCCATCATGGAGGCAGAACTTGAAACGTCGGTGTTCGCGGCTCCAACACGCCGACTACGATTACCAGTCTTATCGCCTTCCAGCAGATAAAGTGTGTTATGAATGGAACGTGGAGCAGGTAGATCAACACACGGGGGTTCCAGAGGATTATTTCAGCTTCTTTTCAACATTTCAAACCTAGCGAGTCTCCACATCCGAGCTGCTGCAGTCGTTTCCTGTTTAGCTTTGGCTTCTTCTGGATCTGAACACAAACTTCTGGAGGTGCAAGTGAGATGTGCAGACAGATTCCCATCCAAGGATGTAGAGAAGAACATTGGTCTTCTTTACTAATGTGCATGAAGACAAGCTGTCTTCTTCTGTAGATGTGTGTGCGGGTTTTGATTAGGGATGTAGGGATGTCCCGACAACATTTTAAACTTCCGATACGATACCGATATTGCAGCTTCAGTACTAACCGATATAAATCCGACACAATAATCAGCACAAAACATGAATACTTTTACGTATTTCGTTACGTGGAATGTATGACGGGCTACATCAAACCAATTCGAATTCGAGACACAAATTCAGACCGGCTTCTCTGAGGTTGATGAAATTACTGTAATAAATACTCCTGTAATAAAGTAAATTAAAATCTGTAAAAACTTGTAACAAAATAATAGTCTTAGACTCTTTAAAAATAAATAAATAAATAAAAATAATTATGGACAGAACATCCGTAATGGAGTTTCAGAGCGGAACAGATTTTTAACGCAGTCTGATGTAATCTGATGTAAATTGACCCATTTCCGATATAAAAATACAATATCGGAACATCCCTAGCTTTAATATTTAAAAATTACGCAATCTTCAGTAATTTATCATACCAATTGTTTGGAAAAGCTAAAGGCCAGACAGCGTATAAGAAAAGTAAATACGGTATGGATATTTTAAAATTAAAATTGAGTTCCTTAAACGTGAGAAAAAAAATCATGGATCAAAATATTTGGAGACTCTTTGATCTTGGAGATGTTGTGCACGTTTTATCAGCGAGAGTCCGAAACCAGTTTTGGTTTGTCACACTGATACTCAGACAGAATGACGATGGTGGTGTGTGAAACAAGGACGTGAACCAGGTTTTTTCTTCTCACACACACTGAAATTTAAAAAAATGTAATCCATCTGTAAATTTGGAAAGCTCACCAGCTCCATAAAATGCATCCTTCAGATGAGACCTTCAATGGGAAAGATCTAATATTATCTTAATCATAACCCTTTTTTTCCCAAAATGACTAAAAATACTAGACAACTTTGTGAATTTTGAAGTAGAGCGGTCACATGAAACTCCTTCACGGGCCACAGGTTGGGCATCACTGGATAGAATAATAATAGAATAGAACAATAGAATAGGAAAAGAATATATAATATAAAAAGCCTTGATTTGTCCCACAGTGGGGAAATTGCATCTTACAATAGCAGAAAGAATTTACAGTAAAGAGAAAAAGAAACAAAACTACTGTAAATAAAAAAAAAATCTAAAAAAAAAACAAATAAATAAACATACTTAAATAGATAGTTGCCAAAAAAGATAAACAGCTAAGAAAAGTACAGAGAAAAAAAATAAATCAGTACTCACAGGCAGAAGAAGAAGAAGAAGAAGAAGAAGAAGAAGAAGAAGAAGAAGAAGAAAAAGAAGAAGACCTTTATTTGTTCCAACAATAAGAAATGTACATTTTGCAGCAGACACAATGGAAAAACAATAAAGAAAGATAAAGAATATGAATGGAAAAAAAAAAAAACTTAAGGTATTTGTATTAACTTTCACACAGTAATTGTGCGTGAAGCTGATCTAGACACGTTGCTTCTTGCCAAACTGTGTCAAACACGTCAGATGAGCAGATGATGCGGAGTTAAAATATTCCGTTATTAACAATCAAACAATCTGTTCTGTTGTTTAATGTTGGTCGTCTACAGTTCATCTGTCCATCACTAACAATCGGAGACGTGTCTGCTGTTGGCTTAACTAATCCTTCCACATTATCTTGCTTTTTATCTTTTATCTAGCGCTTTTCTCAGTCTCAGACCAACACAAAGCTGCTACGCGGAATTAGAAAAAAAGAGTATTTAAAGAGAAAAAAGCATCCAATGTTCATCTGTGTTCCGAATTAAAAAAGAGGCTTAAATAAAAAAAAAAAAACGAAAACAAATTGTCATAGGTCGACTGTCACCAAGACAAACACAGGGTTGGATTCACGTGCAACAGCCAGGAGGAGCACAAGAGGTTAAGTGTCCAAAATAAAGATTTAATCCAAGAAAATCCAAAGGCATAAACGTAACGAGACGAGACGAGAGGCGAGAGTGACAGGACTAAAAATCAACTGACAAACTGGCAAAGACTACATGTAACATGGGGACCTAAACACAGATATTAACGACTAACACAAGACACCTGGGACAAGGAACATGAAGCAGCAACAAACAGAGACGGAAACTTCAAAATAAGAGTCGCGAGGACTTCAAAATAAACGTTCCGCCCGGCTTAAGTCCGGATCTGTGACACAAATAAATACTTGAAGAAGATCTTCTGAAGGCGATGGAGACGTGACGCTCTGTAAAACACTGAGGTCAATAAGGTCGTTTTGGTCTGATTTTCTGTTGGTTCTCTACGTTGGAAAGAAGCCCCTCAGATTGGTGGATTGGTGCTCGTCCTTTCACAATCGTCCTCGTGTTCCTTGGCACACAGAATTAACTTGAAGCAGTTTCCGGCAGACTGCAAGTTCTTTAATTAGCGTCATTAAATGAGCGTTAGGCTCTAAAAGCGCTGGAAAGCAAACATGAAGGACACGGCCGTGGTTAAATCACACCACAGCTCTCTGTAGGACGCCGTCACTGATCTAGTGCTCTTCTTACCACCTATAGAGAAGAGAAACCACAGGTGAAGAAAGAGAGAGAGACAGAGAGAAAAAGAGAGTTTGCCAGAGAGACTGAAGTGCGAGTTGAGAGAGAAAAAGAGAGAAAGAGAGAGCTAGAGATACAGAGTGAGCAAGAAAAAGTCAGAGAGTAAGAAATAGGAAAGAGAGAGGGGAGAGAGAGAGAGAGAGAGTGAAAGATAGGCAAGAATGGAAAGAGAAGAGAAAGAGAAATAGGAGATATAGAGATAGAGAGTGAGTAAGAAAGAGTGTTGAAGTAAGAGAAACTAGAAAGAGAGAGAGAGAAATGAAGAGAGAGAAACACAGAAATAAATAAAGAGAGAGAAAAGAGAGAGAAAGGGAAAAGGAGAAAGAGGTAAAATTGGTGAGACTAACAGAGAGTGATTCTCTCTTCATTTTCTTTATCTTTCTCTATTTTCTCTTCCTCTATCTCCCTCAATAGCTCTCTTCCTCTCTAACTCTTGCTTACTTTATTCCTATTCTTTTTCTTTCTCTCTGAAATAATAAAACAGAAAGAAATCTCTAAAAATCTCCCTCACTACCTCTCTCCCTCTTTTTCTCTCGCTTTCTCTCTTCTACTTTGTCTTTCTCTCTCTAAAATCAAAAAAATGAAGGAAAACAGGGCAACAGAGAGGGAGAGAGAGAGATGAGAAGGCGAGGTAAGGAGAAAGAGAGAGAGAGAGAGAGAGAGAGAGAGAGAGAGAGAGAGAGAGAGAGAGAGAGAGAGAGAGAGAGAGGGAAAAAAGAAGAAAATTTTTTTCAATTCAATTTTTTTTAATTCTCTCTCTATCTTCCTTTCTGTCTTTTGATTTTCCTACATATTTATGTAATCAATCCATCTTTTCTTTCTTCTCAAAGATGTCATCATACCGTTTTCTCTCTCTGTACATTTATTTCCCATCACTTTTTTTTTTTTACCTTGTTGTCTCGTCCAGTTTTAAATCAATCTGTTTTTTGTATCGCTTTACTAGTCGTCTCATCATCTGTCTTCCTCCGTTTTCCATCTATTTATTTGTGTGTCTCTTTCAGTGACTCTCTTTCTGGCCTTCTACCTCTTTCTCCCACCATCCTTTCATTCCTCCGCTTCTCTCTCGCTCTGTGCATTTATCGATTGATCTGAACATCTGGCCTGAAGGAGTCGTCGTGACATGATCTTTGTGTTTTCAGCCAATAATGGAAAAAGTGTCGGAGCGCCTCTGTTCTGAAAATATTTCCTACCCGGGAGAATTTCCTACCTCATGTTATGATCATTCACGTTATTCAAGTTAAAAAAAATACATATTTTGCCTTCTTAGCAGTAGACTTGTGCAATGATGAAAGTTATTAAATAAAAATTTAATAAGAATTCAAATTGACTTGACACTGAGCGAGCACGTGGAACTGAGGGAGAAGAGAGAGAGAGACGGAGAGAGTGAGAAAGAAAGAAAGAGACAGAGAGAGAGTGACAGAGAGAGTGAGAAAGAAAGAAAGAGACGGAGAGAGAGATAGAGAGATGAAGAGCAAAAGACAGACAGAGAGAAAGAGTCAGAGGATGATAGAGAGAGAGAGAGAGAGAGAGAGAGAGAGAGAGAGAGAGAGAAGGAGAGGGAGGGGAGCAAAAAGAGAATGTGTTTGAGATAGAGAGAGGTAGAAAGAGAGAGAAAGAGAAAGAGAGAGGAGCAAGAGATTGTGAGAGAAATAAAGAGAGAGAGAGAGGTGAGAGAGAGAGAGAGAGAGAGAAGGAAAGAGAGAGAGAAAGTGAGAGATACAGAGAGAGAGAGAGAGAGAGAGAGAGAGAGAGACAGACAGAGAGAGAGCGAGATAGAGTTAGAGAAACAGAGAGAGAAGGTGTGTGTGATAGAGAGAGAGAGAGAGAGAGAGAGAGAGAGAGAGGTGAGGCTGGATCTCACCTTCTGCTCACCTGTCACACTCGCCCAACACTGTGATTAATGAGCAGGAGCCGCGCTACGTGATGCTGGACACACAGAGTCCTCGCTGTGTGTGTGTGTGTGTGTGGGTGTGTGTGTGTGTGTGTGTGTGTGTGTTCACGCGCAGCATTCATCTCAGGAGATCAGAAATGTGTGGGACCAGATCAGGAACGGCCTGCTTTAAATGCTTTATTAACGTGTGAATCCAGATCCATTCGAGCAGATCAAACTGACACACACACACACACACACACACACACGTATAAAGACAGAGCGCTGCGTTTAGAAAGCGTCCCAGCGGACCGCGGGACTTTGCGTTATTGCGCTGACAGGACGGTTTGAAACTAATGAAGGAGATTTTTCATGCGATGCTCCTGTAGTTTTGTGAAGATGAGGAGGGGAAGGTGATGCTGAGGAGGAAAAGAACAACAGAAAAATGAAAAAATAAAAAAACTTGTCCCATCAAACCGTTTGTGCTAAAGATGGAATTCAACCTGGGGAAAAAAGACGTGGAATCTGAAGTCTAAATGATTTAATTACATTTTTTAATATTAATTTGTCTGCCATTGATATTTGCACAGTTCATTAACTCTGTTTCGAATCAGTTTGTTAATGTGTTTTGTTGACTTTTTATATACATGTTTAAAATGCAATATTGCTTAGGTGTTTAGGTTTAATAATAAAGAAGACTCGATAAATAATAAACACTAGACAAAAATGTTTTTTTTGTACACATTATATAAACTATATGTACATTTAATTAGCATACTGTATGATTGGCTATTTTTTTAATACCTGCAATTTAAATTATATTACATTTGTAATATTTATTTATTTAAACAATAGTTGGAAACATAATTTAAAAAACATTTTTGTACTATACAGAGATTTATTTTATTTATTCATTCCTTTTTGTAATTTTTTATTGTATACAATTCATTTCGATAATTAAATATTTGATATATTTATTTAATTTGATATTTAATCAACGCCCTAATCACATTCCTGCGCTGTTCTGATTGATATTCTGTTAATAATGATACAATTCTGTTTCCCAAATCACTACATTTTATACTAAAGTCAGCAAAACACACACACACACACACGCATTTATAGCAACACAAAATGCTCTTTACTTAAAAAGCGCTCACACGGTGACACTTGAGTAAGTTCTACACGTCTGTGGAGCTGCACCTGCTCAGTTTCAGGAGAATAATCTAGTCAAATGTCATTTTAATTACCATTTAGATTTAATCACGAGGCTGCAGTCGCTCCTCGGCAGCTTTCAGCACACAGTGTAAATGAAAGCGTGAGATGGTGTGAGACGGAGAGTCTTCATCGCTCAGTCTGACTCTCCAAAATAAGAATCGACCTGTAGTTGCACGAGTTTAATTGTGTATTTTGTACTGTATAATGTATATTGTGTGGTTTCTCAGAACTCGACACATTCCGTCACGCACACAACTTCACCAAGGTTCAGTCGCGCACTCCGCTCTAATTCACACTGTGAACTTTTTCACCTTCTTCACCACCGAGACGTTGACGTAAAAATCACTTTTATTTACAAAAAGGAATAGGGCTTAAAGCAACACTGCAAAAATGCGCATGAAAAAGTAAGAAAATCTGAAACAAAATGAGTACAAAAGACTTAAATCAAGGTAAATTATCTGCCAATGGTGTGAGAAAATGTTTTTGGTAAGACGGCTTGAAACGAGACCCAGCAGATTAATCTTTTACTCTTAATTCTGAGATGAGGTAATTTATCTTGTCTGAAATAAACACGATTTATTGTGTAATTTCAGCATCTTTTGGCTTGTCAGGAATTCAATTTTTTTTGCAGTGAACCAAAATCTTCTTCCTACTTCTCTCAGGCCTTCTATTCCTTTCTTCTCCCATGCTTTTCCTGGTTCTTTTCCTGGTCAATTTTCCAAATGCAGCTTTGAAAAATGTTGAAAAAGTCAGTCAGGATGAGAGGCTACTCACATCTTGACTGTCAGGAATTCCACCATCTTTCTGGCCTGGTTTCTCTCTTATAAAAAGGGCTGATTGCTTGAAATCAGCTGCACCTGTGCTGCCTCGTTAAGGCACTGAGCGCTTACACCTGTGGCTGTGCTATGTGTCCCTGGTCCTGAAATGGCCTGGTGTCTCACAACTCATTGTAATTCAGAATCGAGATATTTTTAACAATATTTTATCTTTTTTAACATGCTTGACAGCAACACAATCCCAAATGGACGTTTAGACTCATATGACAAGAGCAAAATGCCCATCATTTCCATGGTTTTTTTTGCTGTGTTTGAGACACTGATCAAGCAAACATGAATCTGACACAACAGACATTTAAGATATGATTTAAGATCCAGAACCAATATCTCTAAAAAAACGAGTACTACCTGTTTCACTCTCACAACTGAATTAGGAAATCCCTAGTTGGCTAATTTATGGATTATATTACGTCAAACAATTTTATGATCTTGATTAGTAAAAGTTGTACTTTACTTACATAAATACTTTGAATTTATTTACGTATACTAAACTTGTGTAGATCACAAAGGTGTAAAGAGCAGCCAAAAACCATAGTTGTGTAAATGTACAGCATTTGTATTGAATTTTGAATTACTCCATTACAAGTCACCAATTACAAAAAGACTTGAGTAAAAGTCCTAAAGTATCCAATTTTAAAAGAACTTGAGTTTTTTTTTTGTTTTTTTTTTTGCGTTTAGGCTGATAAAACACCACAAAATGTGAAAAAACACCAAACTCTTTATTTGGGAGGTTTTCTTTCCTAATCTAGAAATGAAATTTAACACCTCAATATTTCGAAATGACGGAACAAAATAGATAAAAAAATTAATAGTGTCTCCGTCAAACTCAAACGTGCGAATGTCACTAATTCTGTTGGTCTTGGGGTTTTCAGTACATCATGTACAACTTTGCTTTCTCAAACTAAGTCGGCGTGATAAAATACAAGACGTGATAAAATACGAACGTGTAGCGTCTTGTCACATCACATTGTGGGACAAAGTAGATTGTGGGAAGCGAGAAAACGCTCAAGACGAGCCAATCACAGCGGCCGGTCACGGCCAGCGAATCCTCACAGACATCGCTTTGAACGTTTAACTACATCACACATGCTCTTTCAACTAAGTCTTTCAGGTAGAATCTGTCAGGAAGAGTTTTGCTTGCACGAAGCATCTCGTAGTGTTTGAGGAATTAGTGAGAGGCGATCTAAACTCTAAAATGAGCAGTGTCCTCTAAAAACAAATATATTACCGTTAAAATATTTGTTGACATAAACTTTCTTTCTAATTGAGTCGGTAAACGCTCCTTAAGGCCTTAGTGAGATTGTTTCAACTCCGCCCATCCGCGTGACTCCACCCACTTGTGTGACAAACTCTTTCTTAATAATCGGTCTTTGGCCCTGATGGCCTTATGTTTCATGTTAGAGTGATGAGTATTTATTAAGTTAGTTTGTTTTCAGCTGACAAAAAGAAGGCAAAACGTGCTTCAAGTTTTAGTTTTATTATTCTTATTATTTTTTACAAAAAACACAGTGTCCTGTTTTTATTAAGAGTGTAACCTTAAAAAAGTGGCACTTCAAACGTTCAATTGATGTATAACAGGTGGTTATATGCAGTGCTGTCAAAAGTAGTCACCTTAATTGGAAGAAGAAATACTAGAGTTAAAAAGTACTTTTGTGGAAGTAAAAGTAACATGGCCAACATTCTACTAAAGTAAAAGTACTGTTACTAATACTGATAAAACTACTTTTAAGTAAAAAAGTAAAAGTAATGCAAGAACAAAATAACTAAATCCACCAATATGCTTTGTTCAGTTGCAAAAGTGGGCAGCGCACGCAAAGAATCGCAGTAACGGGGCTAGTTTTGAAAAAGTAACGATTAGAAAGTACAGATATTTGCTTAAAAAAAGAAGTAGAAGTAGAAAATAAGCGGAAAAGTAAATACTCTAGTAAAGTAAAAGTAAGCCAAATTTCTACTTTAGTTTGGTAACGAAGTAGTATTACTTCGTTAACTGACACCTCTAGTTATATGTAAGTCCAAAATTGACTTTTTTGTGTGTTTTAACTGGAATAAACTCGACCTTGGAGGGTTAAAAATGTATTGCAAAATAAGGAAAAATTATACTAAATTATATTGCAGTGTTTAAACTAGTGTTTTAGTGTTGAGTTTACATTAATTTACATATTACATCTCATTATCCAATATTCCAAGCTTTATTTGATTAATTGCGGTTAATTTGGTGAAGTGCGATTAACTAGTAAAAAAAAAAATAATCGATTGGCACATCTAAAATTCTGCTCATTAAATCTAAAATTAACACATCAAGTTGCTGTCGTTTTTTTTTTCTATAAAGAACGGTTTTCACTTGACAGAACAGAAGAGGATATTTTATTAAAGTTCAGATGGAGTTGAAATTGAAAAATAAACAAGAAAGGAAGCTGCAGGTGAGAGAAGCTGCGGCGCCATCGATCGGCGGCGTCTGAAGAACACGGCGAGGGTGTGACCCATCACAACACCAGCTCGATCAATATCTCCAGCCTTTGTCCCATCACAACCAGCAGATCATCCCTAACTTCCAACAGTCTTTTATTTCCACTCGCAATTCCGCATCTTTGTGCCGAGACGCATTACTGCACAATCAACCGCCATCAGAAAAGCGAGATGTTCTGATTACGTTTGTTGACTCCAAGTTTTGTATTGACTTGTGAATCGTGGACGTTTTTTTTTTTCTTTTTTACGGGTGGAATCTGATGACCTGAAGAAATGTTGTTCCCAATCATCTGCTTGTGGTTACTTTTTACTTTGAAAATGACAGAAAGTTACTTGTTACAGAAAGTTACTTTGTATTCTTTAAAGCAGAAACAAGATTGAAGATTGAAACTTTGATGGAAGTGATACAAAATGTTACAATATTAAACTCCTTTTTGTAATTAAAAAAAAAAAATAATAAGGCAGGCAATTAACTGAAATGAAAAAGACAAAAAATGTGATAACAACAATTGTCTGTCTATCTATCTATCTATCTATCTATCTATCTATCTATCTATCTATCTATCTATCTATCTATCTATCTATCTATCTATCTATCTATCTATCTATCTATCTATCTATCTATCTATCTATCTGTCTGTCTGTCTGTCTGTCTGTCTGTCTCTATCTCTCTATCTCTTACTATCTATCTATTTGTCTGTCAGTCTGTCTGTTTTTCTATCTAGTGATACAAAATATTTCAATATAACAGACACAATTAAAGGTACAACACACACACACACACACACACACACACACACACACACACACACACACACCAACACATTATTTCATTAAAATAGTTGAAGCAGGCAATTAACTTAAATGAAAAAGATAAAAAATGTGACAACAACAAATAAAAAAATAAAACTGACACGAGTAACGTCGCAATGCCAGTCTTATCAACATAGAAATACAGATAATATCTGGATCTAGACAACAACACGTTTTCAAATACAAAAAAAATTAGAAAAAAAAAAAAAAACCCCAATAGGATTCAATTTTATTTTTCTTCAAACTTATAAGGATCATATTTTGTATTTGTGGGTTATTTTTTATTGCTGCATGGTTCTATCCATCTATCCGTCGGCCCATCTATCTATCTACGTATCTATCTATCTATCTATCTATCTATCTGTCTGTCTGTCTATCTATCTATCTATCCATCGGCCCATCTATCTATCTACGTATCTATCTATCTATCTATCTATCTATCTATCTATCTATCTATCTATCTATCTATCTATCTATCTATCTATCTATCTATCTATCTATCTATCTGTCTGTCTGTCTGTCTGTCTGT
The DNA here is from genome assembly GCA_017309775.1 of Paedocypris sp. Pulau Singkep. NCBI lineage: Eukaryota > Metazoa > Chordata > Actinopteri > Cypriniformes > Paedocypris > Paedocypris sp. Pulau Singkep. The sequence continues at coordinate 27,667,600 of MU204446.1, read as the reverse complement.
CTGTCTATCTGTCTATCTATCTATCTATCTATCTATCTATCTATCTATCTATCTATCTATCTATCTATCTATCTATCTATCTATCTCTCTGTCTATCTGTCTGTCTGTCTGTCTGTCTATCTATCTATCTATCTATCTATTCGTCTGTCTTTCTGTCTGTCTGTCTCTTTCTCTCTCTCTCTCTCTCTCTCTCTCTCTCTCTCTCTCTCTCTCTCTCTCTCTCTCTCTCTCTCTCTCTCTCTCTCTCTCTCTCTCTCTCTCTCTCTCTCTCTCTCTCTCTCTCTCTCTCTCTCTCTCTCTCTATCTCTCTCTCTATCTCTATCTATGTCTGTCTGTCTACCTACCTGCCAACCCGTCTGTCTGTCTGTCTTTCTATCCATCCGTTTGTCAGTTCGTCTGCCTGCTCTCTATCTGGCAATCTGTCAATTTCTTGATCTGTCTTGCGCGTCTGTCCCAGCAAAAATACATTGTTAGATTAGTGAGGAATATTATTTTTACAGTGGTATAAAAAGAAGTAGTTTCTGTAGAGACTGGTGCAGCGTGAAGCATTTTACGTTTCACTGGGTTTCCAAATTCATATATGAGTGAAAGGATAATAAAGCATCTCTGACTCTCCCAGCGCTCGACTGTGATGGGAAAGTATTGTGCGAGTCTCTTCTTCACTTCGGAATCCGGAGGTGGAATATTAATCTGACGCTTCTCGCTTTCTCGTTCCCCAGCACCGCTCGCTTTTCACAGACGGTGGATTTCCCTGTAAATCATCCGTGACTGGAAGTGGATCATTAATCCTCGACTTGCACTTGATTTCATTAGAGGGATATTTAATAAAAGAATCCCATCTTAATGGTGATTTGAAAGTCATCGCTACGGAACGAAACGTTTCCCGTTCCTGACGCTGAAAAGTACCGCGATCCGATAAAAAGTAAATACTATATCAATATCGATACTTTCTTATCTGAATACATCTGTGATTTGTGATTCGCTCTTGTTGCCTGTTAGTCGTGTGTAAGGTAAAAAAAATAACAGGACGTTTTCAAATTCATTTTCAAAATATTTTCAAAAATATATTATTGATATAATCTTACATGCAACTAACATGCAACCTGCAGGGAAATTACAAGAATAACAGTAGTATAAGAATATTTTCTATATATAAATATTAGGGCTGTCAAAGTTAACGCGTTAACTCGTGCGATTAATTAAATTTGTTTGCCGCGTCAAATTGCATTATCGCCGTTAATCACTGTTGGAGTTTTTTTTTAACTTCTGTTTTTTGCCACTTCAGGTTTTTTTTATAGACATTTGAAAGACGAGGAGTTTCACTGTAAAACGTTCATTCAAAAGTATTATGTGTACAATATTTTGCAAAGCTGAAATCACGGCGCACTTCGCTAATAAGCAAGGGAAAATGCAAACACTCACGCCGTCTCTCGAGTCAAACAAACACTCACAATTTATAACGAGTATGTGTTGGTATTCTTTCCTCATTGTTACTTTACATATTTATTACCATGCTTATAGTGTGGACTTTTTATGGAATACTCTTGAACGTGAAAATATTATATTGTTATAATTATATAATATCGTATATGCACTAAATTATATTACAGTATTTAAATGAGTGTTTATTTTTTGTTGAGTCTACATTAATGTATTATTACCAGCTGCAGTTAATGATGCAGTAAATTAATTAATAATGATTAATTTGACAATAATTATAATATTATATAATAATGTATACTGACTTCTCTTTCGGCTGTTCCCTTATATAATATAATAAGGGAATATAATATTTTTAATTATATAATAATGTATAAATATAAATTATAATAATTGAAAGACATGTTTTTTTATTATTATTTGCGATAATTTCACAGACGTCACAGACAAGAATAAAACCACATAATATTGATATATATCACGTAATATTGATATTTTGACTTTTGGATCGATCGATTACGATACCACCTCGATATCAATAGCATCGATGTTAAAGATCGATCTGCCCACACTGCAAAAAATGCACATGAAAAAAATAAGAAAATAAAAAACAAATGGAGTAAAAAAAGACTTGATAAAAGTAAAATTATCTGCCAATGGGGTGAGAATATTTTACTTGGTAGGACGGCTTAAAAGTTTCTTAAAACATGCAAATTAATCTTTTACTCTTAATTCTAAAATAGGTAATTTATCTTGTCTGAAAAAAGTAAGATTGATTGTGTCATTTCAAAATCTTTTGGCTTGTCAGGAATTCATGTTTTGCAGTGCACCACTATTGTACGTCTTTCTCTGTTGTTCGGAAAAGGCTGGAAAAAAAAGTCCAGGACTGAAAGAGGAAGATGGCACTTCTGGACTGATTGTCCACAGGCCGACG
>MU204446.1:27651215-27665126 GCA_017309775.1 Paedocypris sp. Pulau Singkep | reverse complement strand
TCATCACACATTGTGTGGTACCCTGCTAATAATAAATAAATAAATAAAATAAAAAAAAAAAAAAAAAAAAAAAAAAAAAAAAAAATATATATATATATATATATATATATATATATTTTAATCATAATAAGTACACATACAAAATTATTATGATTTATAATTAAAAAATAGTTTTATTTTATATAATGTTTTTATTATATTTAAAAACAAATAATTTACATATTTAATAACTCATATACATATGTAATAATTTTTTCATCATTTTTTTGGAGTGTCCGGTTTTAAAAATATAATTAAATCAGTTAATTTGACATTTGAGTTTTTCCTCTTTTTTCTACTTTTCCGATTTGTCCTGATTTTCAAACACATTATTTCAACACCACAGACGTTGCAGATGCAATTCGACATCAAGCACAATCTCTGTCTTGCTTTAACAATTTTGCCAGACGTACAAAGCTCAATATTTATTTAAAAAATCTGGACTGATAATGGTTTCTCAGATCTGCTAGAATATTTTCACTCTTTATATTTGCACTATGTATATTTTGTCAACTGCATTTTTCTTGTGTTCTTGTATCTTGTGTTATAATTAAACCGTTTATAGCCTTCTATATTTTGGACCGTATTTTAATATATTGGAATTATTTATGTTAATTATTCAGTGAGTATATATATCACAATTATCTCATCTTTAATTTTTTCACCAAATGGTGTAGCAATACTAATTGCATTGTAACCCTGTGATACGATGACAATAAAGGCATTCTAATCTATTCTATTCTATTCTATTCTATTCTATTCTGTTCTATTCTATTCTATTCTATTCTATTCTGTTCTGTTCTGTTCTGTTCTGTTCTGTTCTATTCTGTTCTGTTCTGTTCTATTCTATTCTATTCTATTCTATTCTATTCTATTCTATTCTGTTCTATTCTATTGTAATGGGCTTTATTACTCTGAACATTCCTACCAAAAACCAGCTCAATTCAGTGTATATTTTCATTTACTGTAGGTACTAAAATTACAAAAGGGTCCATGGCGTGATTGTTAAAGTCAGATCTTATTTTCTGGTAAACACAGTATTCCACCTCTCTGCGATTCCCACGTGGACAAGAGATCTGGTCCTAAACAATTCAACATACATCATAAAAATGAAAACTATAATTATTTGGAGAAAGAATGTTCCCGGAACGAGACTGCATGAAATTGAGAATGATAATACTGTGCATATTTCAGGGTTAATTATCCACCTGTGTGTGTGTGTGTGTGTGTGTGTGTGTGTGTGTGTGTGTGTGAAACAGAACATTAATTTCTGAAGCAATCATTGAGGAATACGGGATGAAAAATGTGGCTGGAGACACGGTGTCTGGCAACTGAGGCATTTACGTTTATTGCTTCCTGTAAAGTAATAGCCTGCGCTCATATTAAATGTTTAATTTGAGTTTGAGAATTGGAAATATCAGCAGAGAAACGTCCCGTCAGAACAGGTGTTTCCAGCATCTGCATCTTCACACGTGCGCTCAGAAGACGCCTGGTTAAACATCAACGCTCATTAAAACTTTTCTGACGGAGTTAATCACTAAACTTGAGCACTTCTCACGAGTAATTAAGAGGTGATGGAGAGAAAGTGCCACAGGAGAACAGCAGATGCTTGTACTCAAAGAAGATTGATCAATCAATCCATCCATCCATCAATCAATCAATCAATCAATCCATCCATCTATCTATCTATCTATCTATCTATCTATCTATCTATCTATCTATCTATCTCTCTATCTATCTATCTATCTATCTATCCATCCATTTGTTCATCCATCGTCCATCCATCCCTCAATCCATCCATACGTTCATAAATCCATTCATCAATCCATCCATCTATCAATTCATCCAACCATCCATCCATCCATTGTGCATCCATCCATCCATTCGTTCATCCATCGTCCATCCATCCCTCAATCCATCCATCAATCAATTCATCCAACCATCCATCCATCAATCCATTGTGCATCCATCCATCCATCTATCCATCCATCCATCCATCCATTGTGCATCCATCCATCCATCCATTAATTAATCCATCCATCAATACGTTCATCCATTGTCCATCCATCCCTCAATCCATCCATCAATCAATCAATCAATCAATCAATCCATCCATCCTACAATGCATTCATCCATCAATTTATCTAACCATACATCCATCCATCCATCATCCATTCATCTATCCATCCATCCATCCATCCATAAGCCAATATCTCTCTGTTATCCAGTGAGTGAATGTTTAATATGCCAGATTTATTCGCTTATACTGTAATTAGTCAATCCGCTTCACCTGTGAGATTGAAGTATTCTGTTTAGACTTATTTCGATAAGACAGTGGGAAGAAACGAGTAGAAACCTAATTTTGGGCTTCATATATTTCAATTTTATATTAGAGTGATAAAATTAGAAGAGATAGAAAAGTGGAAAAAACATGTTTGTCACGTTTGTTATGTTGCGATGTGTTCTGTCTTTGACTCGGGATTAGTTAAGTTTGTTTACCTCCTGATGTTGTTTTTTTTTATTAACATTCTGTGTGTCGTTCTACACTGGTCGTTCTGCGATTCCCCGAGTTAGGATTTTTTATTCCTCGTGATCGTTTGTGAATTGAGCCCGAAATTTTAAAGAACGTAGGAGGAATCCTCCACTTATACTTGAGTAAAAAGGGTAAGTAACTTGCATTGGGTGAAATAATGTATTTCATGCCTGAAACAAGAGCAAAAAGGTATTAATTCACACATTGTCTAGGCATTCTATGTAATACTTAAAAGGCATAATGACAGAGTGTGAAATACGCTATTTCCTGCATGAAATAGCAAAAAACAAAAAAAAAACTTGATATGTTTGGCAATCGCTGATAAAGGGATTCAAATAAGTACAAAGCCAGACGTTAGTCAGCATCCGAGCGTACAATGAAGTCTCGCGAAAAAAACAAACGCAGATTTGTTTTCTCCATAAGCGTGTCCATCCTGTCTTCCTTCTTTTTTACCAGCTCATTTCTTTATAATAATGACATTTCACACCGATTCGTATCTTTTCTTATTTCACACTTTGGCTGAAAATAACAGCCATTCTATAGAATATTTAGCGGTTGGGAGTTTGGCCTTCCAGCTAAGCGTTGTAGGTTCGAATCCCGGTCCAGTGGGTTTTTGAGCAAGACACCCAGTCCCACACATTTATTGTGATAGAAAGCCAGACAGACTAACAAAAAAAATGTTTAAAAAAAATGTAATATTATAATAACTAATACATATACACGAAGAAGAAAATAATGGAGAGAACTCATAATGTTGAGAGAGACTGACAGACAGATGAATAGCTACAAAAAAAAACCCTCTTAAAACAATTTAGAAAACTCGAAATGTTGAGATCCGACATCTTCCTTTTCATTTCACAGTCCACTATTTAAATGAATTATGTAAAAACCGTTTGTCGCCATCTCTCTGACGGACCCGCCAAGCCGCGGCTCTACTCATGAGAAAGTTATTAATAGACGATGCTCTTGAAGAGCGGATCGAGACGGACAATTATTCTCTCGCTGTGTCGGAAACTCTGCGGCGAAGCTTCCGACCGCCCGCAAACGCGAATTACAGTCCAGTCAGGAGAAAAACAACCTCTCGGTGACACTCCTACACTGTAGGCTGAGGCGCTATCTTAGTATATTTCCCACTGTATATTTCACTGTTGGCTTTCGCACTCCTGCGGGGTTTATTACAGCTTCTCTACATACCGTATATAGACGAATTTAAGCACTAGTTTTTTTTTCCAATTTTACCAGCTCAAAAACTTGCGTGGTGCTTATAAGTGCCGATTTCAAATATTCACGTAAATATAAGCGCTCATTTTTTTATAAATGGTTCTGGAGGCAGACGTGCGTGAGTTTTTATTGGCTCAATAACAGAAGCAAAGAAACATTGGAAACGTTGAGACACTTAACAGAGACAAAATAACGTTAGAAGAAGTAAGATTAAACTAAATACAATCATTAATATTTGAACAGCTATGCTAAAGGCTAACGGGCTAGCGCTTGAAAACCACAGGAGCAGCTGCAAAAGCTTCGAAATGAAGAACATCAGAGTCAAACACAATCTAATCGCTCTGTCTGCTGCACAGAGAAAAACACCACTGTTCTAATATTGACGTCTGACAAAAACCAGCTCAGTCAGCTTTACTCTCTGCTCTTTTAGTGCAAAAGCTCATGAGAACCAGTGAGCAGCAAAGCATGATGGCAGGTGTAGTTTCGACCACAAGAATAGATTATTGTTTTATTCTTTTTAAGTAAAACAACATTGAAGTGATATGAAGTTAGGTTAGTTAAAAAAAGAAAAAAAATAGTATTTTAAACAGAAAATTTATGTAACTTAGCCAGAAACAAAAAAAAGTATAATACTTGTAATTTATTAAATACAATTTATTAAAAATAATTATCAAATAAATAAAATAATTATTTAAAAAAATGTTTTGCCTTTTTGTGGCTGTTTTTTTTGCACAAGTTAGGTTTTATTAAATTAAAAAAATATATTATTTTAAAGAGAAAATTACTGTCATTGAGCCTGAAACAAAAATTAATAATATTTTTTTTTTTGTGCCTGTTTTTTTTTTTTTTTTTGCGCACTTAGGTTTGTTAATTAAAGGAAAAAAGCCTTTTAAAGAGGAAAATGCACGTAAGTAAGCCAGAAACAAACAAAAAAAATAGTGTTTTGTTTTTGTTAGATAAAGAAAAAAATTTTCTTTTTCTTTTTTCTGTACCTGAAAAATCAGGGGTGTGCTTATATGCGCGCAAAACCTGTATTTCTTAGCAGCTAGAACCGCGCTTTACCATCCAGACAGGCGGGTTTCAAAGCTGCGCGCGTGAGAACGTACCGGTCCCGCCGTCGCCCCATTGTAATTGAAAAACTTTTTCTCCGAAACCATTTCCCCGGCCACCATGAATTATTGAAATGCATAAAGAATCGTCTCTGCGCTCGCCTGATGGCTCTGATCTTTGATACTTGGGAGAGGAAAAAATCAATTTCAGGCAGATTGGCGCTCGGGCCCGCTCTACTGCCCGGGAAAGAAGCTAGAAAATAGACTGGTTTCATACCTTCATATTTCCCTATCTGTCTGGCCCGACAGGTAATTTAGATCAATGAAAATCAGCTGATAGGTGCATCCGAGCATGACCGTCAGGACCAATCTGCGAAAAAACCCCGTATATTCCAGCCCGCCGCTGTGATAAAGACTCGCTACACGCATCACACGCACACACGCACTTAAAGCGGACCGGTACAAAGCCGGCTGTGATAAAAGACTCGCTCGCTGGCTTGTTTTGCAATATCGATTGCTGGAGCTGGTGCGGCTTTTTTATAATCAGAGCTCTGGAGAGGCAGCGGCAGCTAAATACTCGCAGAAAGAACGTCGGCGTTGCTCATCTATCATGCCTTTAAAACCAGGAAGTGGAGCGCGTGAGTGATGCTACGGAGGGAGGACTAGTGATTTGCTGTCACATTCTCACACTCTCCGAACTCGGGAAAGCAGATTTTGTGGTTCCTGCCGTGTCAATTACGGCTCTCGGTCCCGCGTCCGTCCACCTCGCGCCGCCGGGACTCTAATTGGGAGCTTTATATGTGTGTGGAAGAGAGTCGCAGGAACTTCTGGCTCCCGTCGTTGATAATTAGACGCCGCGACTCTTGAGATCCAGATCCTCCTTTCAGCCTCGTCTACATAACTTGATAAAAGTGGTGTAAAGTACTTGAGTACATGTGTTTTGTTACTTGAGTACTTTTGGCTACTTTGTACTTGCACAGAATCAAAAATATAAGCAATAATATTCCTCTCTACTTGACTACATTTGTGATTGAGATCTGTATCTTTACTCCACTACATGTGAATTGACACTTACTGTTACTCGTCAGAGGGGTAAAGTACTTGAGTAAAAGGACATTTTACTATACTTGAGTATGTTTTTTGCAACTATGTAACTGTACTGAGTGTCAAAGATAGACACAAATTGTACTCTCTACTTGACTACTTTTGTGATTGAGTATTTGTCTCTTTACTCCACTACATACGAATGGACATTTATCGTTACTTGTCAGATGGGTAAAGTAGTTGAGTAAAAGGGACTTTTTTTTACTTTACTTGAGTATGTTTTTTCGCAACTTTGTACTTGTACTGAATGTCAAACCGTTACTCGTTACATTGTGCACGACAAGTCGGCATATATTTTTACCGCGGTTCATTTCTCGGTTGAATGAGGTGATATTGCCATCTGCAGGATGCCGAAGGTACTGAATGCTGTTTATCAGCTAAATCGCGTGAATCAGCTATTATATTTTGTTCTACCATTTTTTAAACAATGATTTTATGTTAAATGTCATTTCTATATCAGGAAATTAAGTCACATAAATAATGTGTTTCTTGTTTTTTACAATTCTTGGTGTTTTTTTAGCATTAAATTCAGTACGAGAAAATACCTACATTCTATTTAAATTAAATACTTTATGACTTTTACTCAAGTACTTATTGTAGTAATGGAGTTATTCTTACAATAAAGTATCCGTACTTTCACACCTCTGTGGAAGATACACACAACCTTGAGGGAAAGTGTCTTTAAAGGTCAAGTTCATTTGTCATTTCGACACGAACAGTATCTTTATAACATAAACATGTAATGTGGTGTTACACATAGGTGAACTGAATCGTTACATTTATTATATCACAATTACTCCAAATAAGCCAATCAGGAGAAGTTTCAGAGTGAAAAAACTCTTTCAAGTATTTTTTTAATATTTTAAACTTTGAAAATGGGTCAATTTGACCCGGACATAATAGGAGGGTTAAGTATTTAACTTAAAAAAAATTGTATCATGTTGTTTCAAAAGCCAAAAACCTAGCGGGTCCAGCAGACCCATGAAGTTCAAGTTCAAGTTTACTTCTATAGCGCTTTTCTTAGTCTGAGACCGACGCAAAGTCGCTTTGCGGAGTCTTTAAAGGAGAAAAATGTCCATCGTTCATCTGTGTTCAAAACATTAGGAAAAAACACTCAGTTAAAAAAGAAAAATGTCCATCGTTCATCTGTGTTCAAAACATTAGGAAAAAACACTCAGTTAAAAAAGAAAAATGTCCATCGTTTATCTGCTTTCTGCTACCTGTGATAAAATATCCATAAAGACGTTTTAATCCAATGTGGGATGATGGAAACCTCCAGAGGGTCCAGAGGGTGTAAAGTACTTGAGTAAAGTTTAGTTTTTGTACATTTTGTAAATATTGTACTTTTTTTTTACTTTTTTGGCATCTTTGTACCTGTACTGAGACTCAAAAATACAAGTTCTCGCAGTCCCAATAAATGCACGCAATCAATAAAGTACAAGTACTAATTCAAGTACAAATACTATGCTCAGTGTTTCAATGTCTTTTTTTCAGTTTTTTTCTAAAAGAATCAATTGATGTCGTACAAAATGTACAATAATTCCAAAAGAGTACTCAAGTACTTTTCACCTCAGCTTCTAATCTAAAGCTCCGTCTGCTTTCACGAGGCTTGGTGTCGGTTTCATTGTGATTAAAGCAGACGTGTGTAACTCTCCTCGCGGGAACGCTTCACTTTACATATCAGAATGATTCCGCTCCGTCCCCCCGGTGGGCCCTCGTTCCCCTGAAAGATCGCCGCAGCCGTAGATTAAACGCTATTGATTCAGCCGTATTCATATGTTGTGTGTTTAAAGAGTGTGTGTGTTTAGTCGACGCGTGTTGTGCGCTCGGGTTTGTCCAGCTTTAAAATCGTTTCATCAGGCCGTTACGGGGTTAATTGATGTAATTGTAATTTATTATCTCTTTTTTCCTGCCAATCTGCTTGTTAATTACATTTAGACGTTCATACATTTTTGGATATGTGTATAACAAAATGTGTGTGTGTGTGTGTGTGTGTGTCTGTGTAGGGGTATGAGGTTGATTGTGTGTGTTTGTGTTTGTGTCTGTGTTTGCATCTGATTGTGTGTGTGTCTGCTTTTGCGTCTGAGAGTGTGTGTGTGTGTCTGTGTATGTGTTTGCCTCTTATTGTTTGTGTGTGTGCGTGCTTGAGTCTGATTGTGTGAGTGTGTGTTTGTCAGTGTGTGTGTGTGTGTTGGAGTGTGTATGTGTTTGCCCCCGATTGTGTGTGTGCGTGCTTGAGTGTTTGAGTCTGATTGTGTGATGTGTGTGTGTGTGTGTGTGTGTGTGTGTGTATTTGTCAGTGTGTCTGTGTGTGTGTGTGTGTTGGAGTGTCTGTGTAAGTGTTTGCGTCTGATTGTGTGTGTGTGTGTGTGTGTGTGTAGGTGTGTGTGTTTGCATCTGAATGTGTGTGTGCATGTGTGTGCGTGTGTTTGAGTTTTTATGCAAGTGTTTGCGTCTCATTGTGTGTGTACTGTATGTGCATGTGTGTGTATGTGTGTGAATAAATGTTTGTGTTGAAAAGTGTGTTGGTGTTTCTGTGATTGTGGGTGTAAGCTAAAGTGTTTGTGTGTGGGAGTGTGTATTCTACGTATTTATTATTTATGATTAGATTTCTTTTTTTGCTGTAGCTTTATAAACTATGATAACAAAAATAAGTCATTAATAAGAATAGCTGACTTTGAGCACACACACACACACACACACACACACACACACACACACAATCAGACACAAAAACGTACACAGAAACTCAAAGACACACACACACACACACACACACACCTACAACTACACACGTCCAGAGCATCAACACATCTGATGTTTATTGTAGCAGTTAAATCTCATTTCGAGCTGCTGAGACGTTCCAGAAGGTTCCACAGGCTCATTCCCTCCATCAGAGAGAGTGAAGACGTGTTGTGTAGGTGTGAGTTAGTGTGTTCAGTGTGTAGGCTGGTGCCAGGATGCAAAACGCCGGTGAAAATAACTCTGAGTGGATTGATTGCTCATCATTACACCGTAGAGAAGAAGAGATCACGAGCCCTGCAGGTTTCACCTCTGCACTGAGATTCCAATTCGCGCGCGCGCGTGTGTGTGTGTGTGTGTGTGTGTGTGTGTACTCAAAGTCATCTATTCTTATCGTTGACTATCAACTATTCTTATTAACGTGTTTGTGTTATTATAGAGTTGTTCATAAAGCTACAACAGAAGAAGAAATCTGACACACTTGTTTTTGTATCATAGTGGGGTCCCGCCATTGATTTACATACAAGACAATACGTTACCCCCCCCCCTCACACACACACACACACACACACACACCTCTTATATTAACTAATTGTAACTTGATTGCGGAGATGTAAAGTACCTGAGTGCACTTTGTGAATTTTGTGCATTTTGTAAATATTGTTAATATTTTTCCACTTATTAGTATTTTGGCTACTTTGTACTTGTACTGAGTGTCAAAAATATAAGCAATTTTTAAACTCATGCAGTCCCAAAAAAATTCACGCATTCAATAAAGTACTAAGTACAAATACTATGCTCAGTGCTTCAATGTCTAAAGAATTTTTTTAAGCTTCTTTACGCGTTTGCTGTACTTTTTCTTCATTTTTCATTGCTGTACATTTTTTCTCCATTCTTCATCTGATTTCTTCAGAATCAATTGTAATATACATACACACTGTATATTTACAAAATGTACAATCATTCATTTGAATTCATTCATTCAAGTGTACTCACATACTTTACACCTCTGCTTGATTGTAACTTTAAAATCTCTAAAACTTCATCTTAATTCTCAAACTGGCTTTGCAAACCTCTTAAGGTCCCCACAAGTGACTATCTTGTTGGTGGGCACAAATTCTCAAAAGTGTAGACCCAAATAAGCCAGTAAAATTAAACATATGTAGCAGGATTTTTTTTGCCGTCTATAGGGTTTGGTAGAAATAAGCATTTGGTGTTGGGTAGAACTTACTATAATGGTTAAAGAATAAAAGTTTTAACTTGAATATACTCAGTTACATTAAACATTTATACGCTTTGCCTCTTTCAGCTACTATCTTCACCCTTATAGCATATGTATGTAATATATAACCGCCTGAAATAACCTCACAGTTGTTTAGTCTTCGAGCTGCGGATGATTGATTTAGTTTGAACTACACAAAAGATCGTTCGCTCTACTCCGGATTATAGTAATAGAGAGAGAGAGAGAGAGAGAGAGAGAGAGAGAGAGAGAGAGAGAGAGAGAGAGAGAGTGTGTGTGTGTGTGTGTGTGCGTGTGTGTGTGTGTGTGTGTGTGTGCGTGTGTGTGTGTGTGTGTGCAATCCACACACAGGTCCCCAAGACAGAGAAATGGAAGAAGTTTGATTTACAGTTTGGATTTCAATTTCACCCCTATAGTTTACAGACTTTCAAAATCGAAAAATCAAATTTAAATTTCACAATTTTTTTTTATTACACACAATTATTTTTGTAATTTTTGAAATATTTTTCAATGGTCATGGCAATGGCATGTAAACATACTGTGTGTGTGTGTGGGGGGGGGGGGGGGGGGGGGGGTGACAGTACAAAACAATAAGATAAGAGATAAAATATAATAAAACACAAAAAACGATAAAATACAAAAAGCGATAAAATACAAATAATAAAAAGATAAAATATGAATGAAATACATAAGAAAAAAAAAATACGACAAGTGAGAAAAATACAGGATAAATATACAAGATATAATATATATATATATATATATATATATATATATATATATATATATATATATATATATATAAAAGAGAAAAATACAGTAAAGAGAGAAAAATACAAAATACAGAAATAGTGACTCAAGTGATGTTTCAGTGACCCAGTGTGTGCAATAGTGACTAAAGTGTCAATGTCACTTCAACCAGTGTAGAATATATGGAACAGTCTGAGTAAATAAATGCTATAGTGTTTACTTCTCAGCCTGCGCTACACAAAACACTCTACGACTTTTATTTTTAGGACAAAATGGCTTGTCAAAGAACAAAACAGACGCCTTTATTCCTGACGCCGCTGGAAGCCAACGCTGCGATAATCAAACGCTTCTCTATAAAGCCAAGCGTAAACGCGCATCTTTACTTTATCTCTTTGCTCCGTGTGTCGATTGACATCGAACTCGACGCCGTCAACTGTGTTTTTATTTGTGGCAATGGAAGGAAAACCAACAGGAAAAAGAAAGTCGTCTGACTATGATCGACATGTGAACATTTTTGATGGAACTCAACACAAACGCCAACGTAGATGCTGTAGAAAGTGCTTTACATTGATGTAGTGGTACATTATATTAGCATTTAGCTGAGCGCGATATTGACAGTGAAAATCTCTGTTGGTTTCTAAGTCCGAGCAGGTTAGATTCACGAAATTATCGCCACAATATTTCGTTATTGGCGACTGGATCTTTACGACAAAGTGAATAAAGCAATACCTTGGGATTCAACACGCTAACGTTAGTAATCGCAGTCCGATATTGGTGTTGTTCATCTGAATATCGACGTAAAATAGAGATGGTAATATGGAAAGTGTAGAGAAACCAAATCTTTATATGTTCTTAAAAATCACTTTGCACGTTCCATTTTCAAGTAAAATGTACAAGTAAAGTTCAAATTATAGCAGTAATTGTTACTTAAAAAGGTTGTTGTCAAAGAATTATTTAGACACCTTTTTATTCTTCATTTTATTTTAGTAGGATTGTCTAATTTACACCGTTAAAATGTACATTTTAAGATAGATATAACTATCTGTTTAACGTTTTTACTTCCCGAGGTGGCCAGAACATAACGTAATTGTATAACTGCGGATGCGTTAGGATGTAGGAAATTCTCCCGTGTAGGACAAAATTTCTCTTCGTTTCTTTCAAATTCAAATAAAATTAAAATTGTATTTGTCACATACTTATTAGATGCGGCAAAACATGTAGTGAAAAGTGTTTTTGATCATTCCAGCATTTAAACATAGTGATGGGGGAGATACAACAAAATGTGCAAAGGGAAATACAATAAAAAGATAAAGAATAGAAATGCGATAAAAACAATATGTATAAAGATAAAATGTGAAATATTAATAAAAATCCACAATTTCCAAGATAAAAGAACAATCGAATAACGTAGAAAGAGTAAAAGTACAAAAGGTGAGTACAATTTTAGCGACTTTGCGTTGGTCTCGAACTAAGAAAAGCGCAATATAAATAAACTTGAACTTGAACTTAAAATACAAAAAAGTGACTCCAGAAGGGTTTAAATGGTCCAGTTTAAGGCACATTAAGGATCCCGCAGTGGCTCATTATTATTCGTAGCTTTCTCGTCTCCTCGTCAAACTCGCTCACGCAGAGCTGGCATGTTTGAACAACTCCGAGCTTGATGAAACAATTCAGCCAAATGCGGCACTGCAAAAAATGAATTCTTGACACGCCAAAAGATCTTGAAATTAAACAATAAATCTTGTTTTTTTTCCAGACAAGATAAATTAACTAGCTTAAAATTAAGAGTAAAAAATTAATTTGTGTGTTTCTAGAAAATAGATCTTGCTTCAAGCCGTCTTACCATGTAAAGTTTTAGATAATTTTGCTTGATCTAAGTCTTTTTTACTCATTTTGTTTCTTATTTTTTATTTTTTCATGTGCATCTTTAGTTCTGTCAAAGTTACCGAGTTAATGCACGTGATTCATTTTTAGTGCTTTATCGCGTCAATTTTTTAACGTCATTAATCACAGTTGCATTTTTTTTTAATTTCGCTGTCTCCAGGTGCGGCTCATTAAGATCAGCAGCTCACAGTCATTGAGTTCAGGTGTTGTCACTTAGGCACAAAGTGACACTGACCTAGTTTTCCCCTCTCAGAGAGAAACACAGACAGTTCCTTTTCAACTGCAAATAACTTGCTCTGTTCAAAAAATCGAAGCTTTATTCAAACGGATTAGATTAACAGACAACACTTTGTTTTTAAAAACTGACTTTCTAAGCTTTATGTAGACATATGTTTCATGTAAGAGTGATAAGTATTTATTAAGTTACAGTTCGTTTTCAGCTGACAAAGAGAAGGCAAAACTTGTTAGTTTTAGTATTATTATTTTAGTGTTATTATTATGTTTTTATTAAGTTTAACCTAAAAAAATATGTACTTCAAATTGATGAAGTTGATTGTAAGTTAATGGATAACAACCACAATTTACTATTTTTGTGTGTTTTATCTCGAAAAAAGTGTGAGTCGACTTTAGAGAGTTAAAAAACAAAGACAATACATTGCAAACTGAACAAAAGTTATCCTAAATTATTTTACAGTATTTAAACGAGTGTTTGTTTAGTGTTGAGTTTACATTAAATTACATATTAATAAATAAAATTTAAATAAAATCAATCGTTTGACAGCACTATTTTAACACAGAACTTCCTGAAACGAGAAGCATCAACTGAAATCTTCGCTTTTTAAGAACACATTGTTTCCCAATTAAAAAAAAAAAAACTAGCTACTTCTTTATATTAAACACAGTGAGAACAAGAAATGAAATGCAGGAACAAATTTACCGTGAAGATTTTTAGTCTGGTTTCAAGTCGCCTGACCAAGTACAATTATCTCACCCCATTGGCAGATAATCTTACTCGATTTTTTTTACTCATTCAGTTTTTTATTTTGTGTTTTTTTTTTCACGTGGACTGTTTGCCGTGTAGTTCCCGGATTGTAAAGACCCCAATGCCGCTCCCCGTTAAAGTGGCAAGCACAATTGAAGTGTGATTGGTTGAGGTCAGACCTCGACAGTGAAGGCCCCGCCTCCTTCTCTTTCTCCCTCCTCCTATGGAATCAGGAGGCGGCGGCACATCAATGGCGTTTGATGTCTGTGTCCTGCAGGCTTTACTCTTTACTCTTTACTCTTTACCCCCGGGCTTCTGAGTCTGTGTGTTTACCTGTCGCTCTGTTTCGCTCTTGTTTCGCCCCGCC
>MU204446.1:27622792-27638716 GCA_017309775.1 Paedocypris sp. Pulau Singkep | reverse complement strand
CTCTCTCTCTCTCTCTCTCTCTCTCTCTCTCTCTCTCTCTCTCTCTCTCTCTCTCTCTCTCTCTCTCTCTCTCTCTCTCTCTCTCTCTCTCTCTCTCTCTCTCTCTCTCTCTCTCTCTCTCTCTCTCAGTAGACCCCAGCCCTGCACAGTTCCATCTCTCTTATCTGACACACCTATTCTGGGACTCTCGTCTCCTCTGAGTTGAAGATGAAGCACACGCGTTGAAATAACCAAGACATTTCGGAAAGTCCTGGACACGATGAACAAAAGAAAAAGAAAGAGAGAATCTTCTTCACACACTTCAGCGAGCGGGAAACCTCACAAACCGTGGCCGTGAAATTAAGCAAACCAATTAACGAGCCGCTAGATTAGCTGCAGGAATTAACGCACTGGCTTTACGACCGCACTCGAAGGGAATTACGCAGCGCTCGTAATTTTTAAAACAAGGTTCGTAAAACTGTGTGGACGTGGAGGACTGGACGACTTTTACAGAGATGGGATGATTGTTTTAATGGGGCGTCGTCTGATGGACAGAGGCCCCTCCCCCCCACACACACCACCTACTCACAACTTCCCATTTACCCAAATTTGGAGGGTGTAAATTAGCATATCGAGCCTCTTCACGCGGCCACTTGTGGTAATTTCCGTCTTTCTCGGCTGATGGACTCAAGCAGGGAAAATGGTTTTTGTCGAGATGGCGACACTTTGCAGCTTTTCCACCTGGAAATGATTGTGACGATATTCCGAGATGCCAAGAAAAGCTGATTTTCTGGCGTGGCTGGTGCCGGAGGAAATGAAAGTCTGTGTGCCGGTGTTTACGAGGTTTTACTGTCGTGTTTGTCGTGTTTGTTCTGGAGATACGAGTGAAAGACTGTGAGTTATACTGGTCACTGGATCACTTGAGTCACTCCACCTTGTATTTTGTATTCTGTTTATTTATTATTTATAATTTTTTTTTTCATTTTATTTTATTATTTAAAAATAAATAGTATCTGCTTATTTTTCCATTTTCAATCAAAGTCGTTTGTAAACGTTTGTTTCACGAAACGTTCAGATTCAGACTCGCAAAGAGCAAGAAAGAAAGAAAGAAAGAAAAAAAGCATGACAACGTAAACTATCTCTCTCTGTCTATCTGTCTTTCTCTCTCTTTCTCTCTCTCTCTCTATCTCTGTCTCTCTCTCTGTCTCTCTTCCTCTTTCTCTCTCTCTGTCTGTCTGTCTTTCTCTCTCTCTCTCTTTCTCTCTCTCTCTATCTCTGTCTCTCTCTCTCTGTCTCTCTGCCTCTTTCTCTCTCTGTGTCTCTCTGTCTCTGCCTCTCTCTCTCTCTTTCTCTATCTCTCTTGCTCTCTGTCTCTCTCTCTTTCTGTCTCACTCTCTTTTTCTCTATCTCTCTTGGTCTCTCTCTCTCTCTCTCTCTCTCTCTTTCTCTGTTTC
The DNA here is from genome assembly GCA_017309775.1 of Paedocypris sp. Pulau Singkep. Taxonomy (NCBI): domain Eukaryota; kingdom Metazoa; phylum Chordata; class Actinopteri; order Cypriniformes; genus Paedocypris; species Paedocypris sp. Pulau Singkep. The sequence goes on along the minus strand of MU204446.1, from coordinate 27,637,283 downwards.
TTTTTCTCTGTCACGTTGTCTGCTCTTTCTGTCTTTCTCTCCCTCTCTCTCTCTCTCTTTCTCTATCGCACTCACTCACTCACTATCTGTCTATCTATCAACCAACAATGGTCACAAGAACAACTGGCCACTTCTCCGCTCTTTCTGGAACTTTCTCCTCGGCTCCGTGTGGTCTTCATCACTCCTCGGCTAATCTGGGCCGGGCAGCTCCGGTTGTGGTGGAGTGTTGGAGAAGAACGATAGCAGTGAACACTGGGATCCAACCATCTCTCCATCCATCATTCATGAGCGTCTATCCTGACATTTACACATCGGGGGGGAACCGGTGCCACTGGAGTGTGTGTGTGTGTGTGTGTGTGTGTGTGTGTGTGTGACGCTCATTTTGTCATTTGTGAAACGTCTCTGGCTTTTCTGGATGATTCTTTGGACATTTCCATTGCATTTAAATGCTGTACTTACAGTAGGAGAAGAGCTCTGGATTCTGAACTTCGATTACGGTTATTTCCACTGTATGAGAATTATTATTATTTAATGGTCCAGAGTGTTTACATCTGACACAAACATTATTCTGAATCCGTCTCTATCTATCTATCTATCTATCTATCTATCTATCTATCTATCTATCTATCTATCTATCTATCTATCTATCTATCTATCTATCTATCAATCTATCTATCTATCTATCTATCTATCTATCTATCTATCTATCTATCTATCTATCTATCTATCTATCTATCTATCTACGGTATCTATCTATCTATCTATCTATCTATCTATCTATCTATCTATCTATCTATCTATCTATCTATCTATCTATCTATCTATCTATCTATCTATCTATCTATCTATCTATCTATCTATCTATCCATAAATCCATCCACCCATCTCTCATTCATCCATTCTTGTTTTGTCTGTCTGTCTGACAATCACCTACCCATCAATCCAAGTCTGTTCTTTTCCTCCCTCTCTCTCCTTATCTTCTTGTCTGCTGATACTATCTGTCTGTCTGTGTGTGTCTGTCTGTCTATCCATCCATCCATCCATCATTGGTTGTGTATTTATCACTCTCTCACAGTAAACCCCGTCAGTGGTGCTGGTGCTGATGATGGTGCCATTTCGTCAATAACAGTTCAGATACGTTGAAACTCTTTCACTCCGAGCGTTCCCCACACCGCAGGCTAACGGGAATAACTGCACGCTGTCTTACTCGTTTCTATCATGTCTTTCTTTATAATGCGTTTAATGGAGACTGACGGGCTGATTCATGGCGTCCGACCTTGGTGACTCCCGGAGACTTTGGCAGCGGCTGCGAGTCGGTTTGATTTGAATCCGTCCGCATCAAGAGCCGCGTTACTACTGTGTTTACAGGAACATAAGCAGCCCCTTTTTTTCGAATTTTTGACAAATTTTCAAATTTGTGCGTAAATATTAGCCCACATATTTCCGTATTTTAAGGAAGGAACAATCACAAATAAACGGAAACATGTCGTCTTTATGCATCATCTTATGTGCGTCTATATAATGTTAAACAATGGTGTGTAGACAGACGTGCTACAGTATAAACTTTTATTAGCTGAATAACAGAAATAAAGAAACATTAGACACGCCCCCGACACTTAACAGAGACAAAATAACACTGGAAGAAGTAAGATTAAACGAAATACAGTACAATAGTTTATATTACAACAAATAAAGACTACAAACCACAACTGAGTTCGCTTAGGTTAGCTCTACGGCTACAAACAAGTCCAATGTGTCATCACAGAAATAAGCGAAACAGTCGAAAATGAAGAACACGAAAATAAAAAACAAATCTAAGGAACAGACACAATCAAAACGCTGGGTCACTGCTCAGGGGATAATAATCCTTCCTCTTCACACGGCGTCAGATAAGCAGAGAGCTTGAAACAGACCTGAGATTGAAACTATTGCTCTGAGCATGTGCAGAGTCTGACTGGAGAGCAAAGGATCTTGTGAAATGAAGTCCTGACCACTAGAGTTGACTTTGTTATCTGTTATTCAAGTAAAATGATATCAAAATGAAGCGAGTCACAAGTTAGGTTCGTTAATTAACGACAAAATAGTATTTTTAAGCGAATAATAACGTAATCGAACCAGAAACGTCAAAATAAATAAATAAAAAAAAATAACGTTTGTGCCTGAAAAATCAGGGGGTGCTTATATATTCACGTAAATACGCTATTTCACAAAGGGCCTCACACTCATTTAACATTGATGAAGCGTCTTTCTTCCCTCCATCCCTCTGCTTTGTGGGGGTTTATTGCTGATGTGATGCTCAGTTCCGGGCCGGGTCGGGTCGGGTCGGGTCGCTTCTTTCTTCGGACACTCTTCTGCCGCCGTCGGCGACGCCTCGGGCCGTTTCCGTGCCGGAATAACAATTTGCGCGTGTGTGTTTGATGCTTGTTGTGGGTCAGTCTGGTGGTCTCCATCTAGCCAAAGTGAAGCTGCTTCAGATCAGGAGAGAAACGTTCTGAACCGTTCAGTTGTTCTCTGTTTGAGAGACGACACGGTGTGTGTGTGTGTTTTACTAGTGAGTAATAAAAGATGCTAAAGTTGCTCTCTCTTTCTCACTGTCTCTTTCTCTCTCTCTCTCTCTCTCTCACACACACTATCTCTCTTTCGGACTCCCTCTCGCTCTCTTTCTGTCTCTGTCTGTCTCTCTCTCTCACTCTCTCTCTTTCTCTCTATCTCTCTCTCTTTTTCTGTCTCTCCATCTCTCTCTTTCTGGTTCACGCTTGCTCTCTCTCTCTCTGTGTCTTTCTCTCTTTCTCGCTCACTCTCTCTCTTTCTTGATCGCTCTCTCTCTTTGTGCCCTCTGTCTTTCTGTCTCTCACTTTCTCTCTCTCTTTCTTGCTCACGCTCACTCTCTCTCAGCCTCTCTCGCTCGCGCTCAATCTCTCTCTCTCACTCTCTCTTTCTCGCTCACTCTCTCTTTCTCTGTGTCTCTCTCGGTCTCTTTCTTTTTTTGTCTCTCTCTTTCTTTGAGTCTTTCTATACTTTTCTCTTACTTGCTCTGCCTTTTAATCTCTTACTTTTGCTCACTCTACATCTGTCTCGCTCTTTCTCTTTCTTTCTTTCTTTCTCTCGCTATTTGTCTCTATCTCACACTCTCGCACTCTTTCTCTCTTTCTCTGTCTTGCTCTCTTTCTGTCTGTCTCCTCGCTTATATCTCTTTATGTTTTTTTCTTACTCACTCTGTCTTTCTTTTTTTTCTTTCTTTCTTTCTTTCTTTCTTTCTTTCTTTCTTTCTTTCTTTCTTTCTTTCTTTCTTTCTTTCTTTCTTTCTTTCTTTCTTTCTTTCTTTCCTTTCATTCTTTCTATCTCACTCACTCACTCACTCACTCACTCTCTCTCTCTCATTTAAATGTTACATTTTATAACACCAAGATGAAAAATTCGTTATTCGTGTTTGTTTCAATGTAAATGCTGAGCTTTTTTTTTTTTTAGACAAGCCTGAGGCCTCGGAACTTATTAGAGTTTAGTGTGTGAAATCCACCCCACGTCTCTCTGTTTATTTTTCATTTATTGTTTTATTTTGAAGCAACCAAACATCTGGCAACATCTGGAAAGATTTAAAGCGCCGATTTGGTGTGTGTGTGTGTGTGTGTGTGTGTGTGTGTTTGTTTGAGCGTGCTTTGGTGTGCATGTGTGAGTGTATATTGCGTGTTTTAACTAATTGAATCTAGTAAAAAATGTACTTCTCCAAAAATTAAATAAATACATAAATAAGTGAATTGTGGATATTATCAAATAGATTTGCTGTGTTTTCCATTTGTGTGGGTTTATCACCAGATTTAATAAATAAATAAGTAATTTCACATATGATTCGCACTTCACACCCTTTGTTTTTATTACATCATTTTAATGAAGCTCTCACCTAATGATGTATTTCAAAACCACAATCTCGATTTTCCCAAGTTTGGAAAAATGTAAAGATTTTCAGTATGTTTAGGGTTAGCGTTAGAATTTTGTCGTTTTTCTCCTACTATCATCACAAGCACCCGATGACCTCACAATTAGCATAAAGCGACTGTTCCGTATCTTCGCCGTGGCAAAGCGCTGCTGGTAATGACAATGTCCCACTTTTGGAGAAAGTTCCAGAGAAGGGCTGATGTGGAAGTGGCGTAATTGATGCAATCCTGCGATCCGTCGTCAGCGTTTCATCCGAAGCCGAGTGTGTTGTCACTCCAGGGGCGAACGACTTTTGTCTTTCTCCACTCGGAGTTTTCAACCTTTTTAATCTGCGCTTCTGCTGCTCGTGCTCTTTGAAGTGGCATTACGTAATGGGACTGCTAGAGGTTGCTTACCAGAACAAAACAAGAGCATTTGCACAGTTTCTCTCTCCTCCAGCCTCCCACTGAGCTGGCGACGTGATTTGCTGGAGAAAAGTGTCTTGGTTTTCTTGTGATGCTCCGTCTCCCACATTGTCTCCTTCACTAGTGAATGTTGAAGCCCCGGGCTTGCTGTAGGTCTTCAACACGCCTGTTCAGTGTTGTTCTTGAAGTCTTGTGTAGCTCCAGCCCGCTTTAATATTGTAAACAGTTGTTATAATATGGATTTGACGCTTTGGATCTTCTCCCTCCACAGCCGGAATATACTAGATTGCACTAATCCACACTGGTTCATACTCTTCTACAATGGTTCAAGCTGGTCCAAATTGGTCCATACTCTTCTAAAATGGTTTACACTAGTCCACACTGGTCTATACTCTTCTATAATGATTCAAACTGGTCTACGTTGGTCCATACTTTTCTACAACGGCTCAAACAGGTCTATACTTATTCATACTCTTCTACAATGGTTTAAACTAGTCTACAATCTTCTAAAACGGTTTAAACTAGTCCACACTGGTCTATACTCTTCTATAATGATTCAAACTGGTCTACGTTGGTCTATACTCTTCTACGATTGTTCTAACAGTTCTACACTGGTTCATACTTTTCTACAGTTTAAATGTTCTGTTAAAATCTGGTTCATGCTGTTCTACGATGGTTCAAAGCGGTCAACACTGGTCTATACTCTTCTATAATGGCTCAAACTGGTCTACGTTGGTCCATACTCATCCACAATTGTTCAAACAGGTCTAGACTGATTCATACTCTTCTAAAATGGTTAAACTAGTTTACAATTTTCTAAAACTGTTTAAACTAGTCAGCACTGGTTTATACTCTTCTGTAATAGTTCAAACGGGTCCAAATTGGTCCATACTCTTCTACAAAGATTCAAACTGGTCCACATTGGTCCATACTCTTCTATAATGGCTCAAACTGGTCTACGTTGATCCATACTGTTCTACAATTGTTCAAACAAGTCTACACTGGTTCATACTTCTATAACGATTTATTATTTTTGTTAAAAACTGGTTCATGCTGTTCTACGATGGTTCAAACTGGTCCACACTGGTTCATACTCTTCTAGAATTGTTCAAATGGGGTCTACACTGGTTCATACTCCTCTACAATGGTTTAAACTAGTCCACACTCCTCCACATTCATATCTATCATTATATGACTCTTGCATACCGGTCAATATTCAGTTATAGTGGTCCATATTTCTTCACGTTTGTCCGTATTCATGATCCTTTATGGTCCAAATTCATTAATATGGCTCCACGCTGGTCTATAATTTTTCCGAGTGGACTGTATTCTAGTCTTATACATAGCGGTACACACACACACACACACACACACACACACTGTATAGCTCAGCGTGTCCTTTAATTGTGGCTTGAGGAGAAAAAAGTGGTTTTCCAGGAGCATTATTATACCTCCGCTCCGCACTATTAGCAACAATTGAAAATCCAGTCCACGATCTCAGACAGATGGTTTCTGACTGGAGCCAGTACGAGGTCACGATGACTTACTGTCTACAAAACGACCAGTTTGAAGTTCATTCTCTCGGGAGCGGCAGACGCGTCACAGACCGACCTGCTTCGTGGCTCCATCTCCCAAATCATTCCTTGACAAGAAGAAAGAGGGAAAGAAAAAAAAAGTTCTGTTTGGTTTGGCGATCTGCTCTAACAAGAAGCCATTTGTGATCTGCCGTGTGTGGGTATATTAGTGGGCGAACGTCTCGGCTGCGGGATCATTACTCTTTGAGATGTTGAGTCAACGCCGGGCTCTTTTCCATCATGTGCGTGTCCGCCTGCAGTGAGCGCGTTTGAAGTCGCAGGTTCCTTGGTTTCCCTGATGTCAGGATTGGCCTAGATCAAGGCAGGAGTGGATGCGAGGGGCGAGCGGGCTGCTACAGAAGCCATTCGCTGATTTAACCACAGTTCCGTTTCTACTCCGGTCTGGTCTCAGTGAGAGCCAATAAAACACATCAACTTCACTTTAAATGGCGTTTGCGGAGTTTGCAGTCGGAGCTAGACGTGATGGAGCGAGGGTCTGAGTTCTGGTGCGCTTGTGGTCTTCAGAGGTTTTCTTCTCGGCTGTGTTGTTGTGACACTAAATTCAATCCCTGCAGGATTTGACAATGCGATTAGCTAAAAAGTATACCGTAAAACCTCTAGTAGAAAGCCATGGTTAATTTTCTACTCTTCCATTAAATTGCTATATGCAACGTAAAAAATGTAACTAAACTTTACGGAAATAGCAGATATAAAAGAGCTACAAATTGCTACAGTAGGTACAATGTTACAGTAAGACGTCATTTTAAGAAAACTTTTTGAGAAATTTTTATTTCGCTTTTACAACAGCATTTTTGGTAAAATGATAAAATGTCTACTTTGTAGAGTTTCCGTTGAGCATAATATTCACAATACTTTATTAAAACTATTTTACAATATCTTTATTACTTAAATATACTATTCGTGTGCTTTGAGACAGTTAAAATTGTGAAAAGCGCCTTACAAATACTCAGAACTTGAACTTGAACTATTTTTATTTTATTATTTAGTTTAGTAGCTGTATTATAAAACCTAATTATTTTATTGATAGAAATGGGATGCCAATTTTAAAGTTACAAATTTCCTGTATTTTTGCAACAATTAGTTGAAGGGACAAACTTAAAATAGCGGCTTTATATTGGATATGCACTACATTCACATGGGCTGTTAATTGCTTTTTGTGTGTCATGTTCTGTGATTGGTTAACGGCCTGTTAGAGGCGTGTACCTGTTCATTTTTTTTGTGGTTTATGCGTAAAAAAAAATACATTTAGCAAACAATATTAGATTGTGACAGTAATTTATATGTCCCTGATTTTCTCACAACAACAAAAGATTTTAGGACACACTAAGATGATAAACACTGAAATTTGTTTATACTAAATTCACATTTGCTTGTTTGTGTGAGCTGTTCTGTGATTGGTTGCTGGCCTGTTAGAGGCGTGTCCCTGCCACTTCAAATGCTGGAATTTCTTCTAGCTCACGAAATGACGAGCTATAACTAGAATAAAAGCTTCTGGAAAAGTCGGTTTTTGTGAATCAACTTTCTTCAAAGAACAATTGCAGACCATTAATTTTCCTCCATTCGGCCTATTTTCCAGCATCTGGTTCTGGAGCCAGTCGCAGCACGTCTGCTGCTTCTCTTTGTGGGTTCTATTCATGTTAATTCCAAGTCCAACAATGCCCACGCTGGGGTTTGGAAGCTGAATGTGAGTCTTTGGCCACTCCGGGGATGAAGGGATGGACTAGAGCAACACAGTGACCCAGTTGGACAAGTGGCTGAGATGATGGATGGATGGTCTCGTTTAAACGCAATTATGCCGCATTCACAACCTATCAATGGCTTTTTAAATCTTCGTTCCGTAGCTTTTGTGCGGGCCTGGGATTCCGCAAGAGTCTTTAAGCTCCTTCAAGACCTCAACACAGACCCAACCAACCAGAAAGCACACGGATTTATGAGTGTTTACACTAGGGCGGGGCGATTACGCCTAAAAATCGAAATCTCCATTAATTGAACATGTTAACACGATTACGATTAATGAACAATTATTTTATTGACAATTTTTTTTTTGTACAGTTTTGTACAATATTCTTTCCTACCTGCTGCGATTAGACTCCACAATTTACATTTTAACTGGAACTGTGTTTATGACGTGCAAAAAAAAACGTGTTTGTTTGTTTATTATGATGTGTGCGATGTGTTGTGGTCATGTTTGTTTATTTATTTAAATTGTTCAAATTTTTCAATTAAATTCAATTAAATTCAATAAATATGCTCACGGCTAAAAGGGAACGATTTTTGAACAAAGTGTGCATCACTTTGTTTGGAAAAAATAAATTGAAGGAAACACACCTAGATATGATTGTTTATTGAGCATCAACAACTGAAATTAAATTGCACACACAGCGCCTTAATAATAATTAAAAAAAATAAATGAATCAAACATTACTTTTACTTTGTGTTGTGCGCTTTAAACTGTGAAAAGCGCCTTACAAATGCTCCGAACTTGAACTTGAACTCAAAAAAAGTGAAAATAAATAACGTGCACATTTGGAAATGGACTCAATTATTTTTTAATATTTTCTTATTTACATGGGAAATTAGCAGTTCTCTTCTAAATAAAATAACAAAAGATCTTGAAATTAAACCATAATTATTTTTTATTTCAGACAGGATAAATGAACTCTCTTAGAATTAAGAGTATAAGATTAATTTGCGTGTTTTAAACTGTCTTACATTTTTCTCACCCCATTGGCAGATCGGCAAACATTTACTTAATTTAAGTCTTTTGTACTAAAGTTTTTTATTTTCTTTTTTTTTTCATGTGCATTTTTTGCAGTGCCCAAGTCCCTTTTCGGTTTAAAAACACAATTATGCGTACACAGTAAAAAATGTGACGTGCTATTTACTTAAAAAAAAAGTTTTGTAACATATTACACTAATTATATTTAGGAAGTTTCTCAGAGCTTACTTTTTAAGTAGAACAAAAGTTAAGTAAAAAATCTTGAAATATTCAGCCTGACAATATTAATTTAACAATTCTTAGTGGATTGTGCTTTTTAAACTGAGAAAATAAACCCCAATTTTCTCAATTTCTTTAATTTTTGATGTTTTGAATACTAAAGACTCAATTGGCAGAAGAGCAACGTTTTCATATTTTACTCACAAAAAGATTCCACTCATTAGATCATTTTCTGTTTTAAGAACTTTTGTACAGTCAGGAAGCAACATGGTCAGAGATTTAAACAGAGCGAAATCAACCTCATTCTGAAGAGCAGTAGACACATTGATGGTGAGACAGTTACATTATTTAAACATATATTATCATCTTTAAAGATACATTGCTTCAATTCATCCTTGTTATAACGTAACAGTTAATGTAAAAATGTGTATGCATTTTTTTTTAAGTCTGATCTGCAAGCAACACATGCAAGCTTCTCATTGGCTCTGCCAAGGAACAAGCTCATCTGATGATCCGGAGCTGCTGATTCTCTTAAGCACTTTCCTCTTAAACGTTCACTTTTCATCTGCTGTTCGTGACTGAATGAACGTGACTAGATTCAAACTGCCAACCAATTGAACCAATTCTCTTAAAATAAATGTGAATTCTCGTGTTCTCAATCTTTTAGCCGAAATGGTTTCTTAATCTCACCCCAAAAACTGCACTGGCTTCCTTAAAAAAGTGATGCAATTTACATGTTATTTAGTTCATACCAAAATGTCCTCAACACTGTCCAAAATAACACACAACAACATTTTTTCAAGGACACGTGTACATTCTTTTCACGTAACAATCACGTAATTTCTAAAATGAAAATTCCAAGCCTCACGATTCATATTGTACAGTGTAGTGAGAGTGTGCAAGGCGCTTTTAGGGTTGTTTACCCGAGTATAATGAGTGCGGACCGGAATGGGAATGTAATCAGACGGGCCGCTGCTTAAGATGCCACCTCTTAACCCCGTAATTGCCGCTCCCCGAGGGTTCTTGCACGAGTGTGTGTGTGTGTGTGTGTGTGAAATCCGAAACAGGGCAGTAATTCCGGAATCCTGGTGAATAATGGGATCAGTAACTGGCATGGCGGTTTGGCGCATCATCGTTCCTTAACTCGCCTCCGTCCACGTGCCAGATGTGCCTTTGTTTACCTGCTTGTGGATATTAATTATAATTGTCGCTTGATCGTCCGTTATTGTGGGAATTTAGGTCAAAATGTTTTTTGGCGATGTACACAAATCACTACAAAAATGTTTAATGCGTGGCTAAAGCGCTAATCCTCCTCCCACAGTGTGTGTGTGTGTGTTGCGTTTTGTATTTATAAGAATAATGTATAAACAAAATATATTGTATTGTCAAAAGTATTATTTCAATAACGCTGCATAAAACAACTCATAAAATGTATTATAATAACCTTTTTTTTTACTTGCTCACAACTTTTTAACAACATATTGTTCTTTAAATAACAAATTGTTTTGATTCCATTAAAAGTGCTTTAATAAAAATTCTAGCAGTTAATGTAAGTTTTCTGGAAAACTGTTACCTATATTTTATTTACATTAAGTATTTTTTTCCAGTGTGTAAATACCAATTTACTTAGAAAGTATGATGGTTCCCATATGCTTAATGACACACACACTCACCCACACACACACACACACACACACACACACACACACACACACACACACACACACACACACACACACACACATAGCAGCGTTGTACATTCGAGAAAGAGAAATGTGTGTGTGTGTGTGTGTGTGTAATATTTTTAATTGGTGAGTAATTTGTTACTTAATTGAGTGAGTGAGTGTGTGTGTGTGAGTGTGTGTGTGTGTGTACGTGCGCATGTGTTAATTATTTATTAGAAACAATATATAAACTTTTCGGGAAACTGTTGCGTGTTTTTTAGTTACACAGTATTTTTTTTCCAGTGTGTAAATACAAAGTTTCATTTCCACAATATGTGCAATATTTTTTAATTCTGCATCAAAATGTACATTTATCATTGATGGGACAAATAAAGGTTTTCTTCTTCTTCTTCTTCTTCTTCTTCTTCTTCTTCTTCTTCTTCTTCTTCTTCTTCTTCTTCCTCTTTTTCTTCTTCTTCTTTTTCTTCTTTATTTTTGTCTTCTTTTTTGTGTTCTTTGTGTTTTTTTCTTCTTTTTCTTCTTCGTCTTCTTCTTTGTCTTTTTAATTTTTTTTTCCTTTGTCTTCTTCTTCTTCCTTTTCTTCTTCATCATCATATTCTTCTTTGTCTTCTTAGTATTTATTCTTATGATTCTTCTTTGTCTTATTCGTCTCCATCTTATACTTATTATTTGTCTTCTTCTTTGTCTTCTCTTTCACACACACACACACACACACACACACACACACACACACACACACACACCCACACACACATTGTGTATACTTTTTGTTACAAACCATTGTAAATGATCATGTTGCTTCGAGCTAGCAACTTTGTTACTTAATTGAGTGTGTGTGTGTGTGTGTGTGTGTGTGTGTGTCATTGAGCATATGGGAGCCATCAGTCTCTCTAAGAAGATTCCACCTCTCACCTTCACAGAGAAGCTTCATTAATCAGTGTCGTGGAGCTGAAGCTTGAGCTGCTCATCCGTTCCTGCAGTTTAAAAAAAAAACATCTTCTCAACATCTTCCCCTTCATTTTGTGTCTCTTTGGACTCTCGTTTACCAGTTTACCATGGGAGACATCACATTATTCTCCGTCTGGATCAATCAGCCGCGACCATATGGTTGGCGTATTATTACGAGAGCCGCGCGAGACTCGCCTCACTTTGATTTGTTAGGTGCTTCGCTTTGATGAGCAAACACACTTATGGATTTCACCGAAGAGCGAGAAACGCTTGCGTGGCCATAAACAAACGAGCCTTTTCATCACATTTAAGAGCTTTGAAGTCATCACGCCACATATCTGTAATCTCATTTTACGAATAAAATTGATCAACGCTCGGAAAGCGAAAGCGAGTTTGTGTGTGTGTGTGTGTGTGTGTGAGAGAGAGAGAGAGAAACAGAGAGAGATTTGTACGGAGCGAGTGAGTTAGCGGGAAGAGTGTGTGTGTGTGTGAGTGCGCGTGTGCGTGTGTGTGTGTGTTATTGTGTAAATTATGTACATTTTGAGTGGGGGATAGACAGTCGTGTGTGGTTTGTGAGTGAGGAAAGAGAGGCATAGAACATACACAGAAAGAGAGGGGGGTAATTAAAGAAAGAAAGAAGGAAAGGGAGAAAGAAAGAACATATGAAAGAAAGAAAAGAGAAATGGCAAGAGAGAGAGATAATGAGCAGTAATGAAATGAGTGTGTGTGTGTGTGTGTGTGTGTGTGTGTGTGTGTACATGTGAGAGAGAGAGATGGAGAGAGAGAGAGTTTGAGTGTGTGTGTGCCCAATTTGGTCACCTTTGATGGCATATGGTTGGCTGGCCACCGTTGAAAAGACGGGATTGGCTGTCCACTATTCATGGCACGGGATTGGCTGGTCAACTTTGATGGCACGGGATTGGCTTACCAGCTTTCATGGCACGGAATAGGCTGTCCACCTTTGATGGCACGGGATTGGCTGGTCAACTTTGATGGCACGGGATTGGCTGTCCATCTTTCATGGGACGGGATTGGCTGTCCACCTTTGGTGGCACAGCATTGGCTTACCACGTTTGATGGCACAGCATTGGCTTACTACCTTTCATGGAACGGGATTGGCTGGTCAACTTTGATGGCACAGGATTGGCTTACCAGCTTTCATGGCACGGGATTGGCTGTCCATCTTTCATGGCACAGGATTTGCTGGTCACCTTTGAAGAGACGGGATAGGCTGTCCTTTTATGGCACGTGATTGGCTTTCCACCTTGATGGCACGAGACTGGCTGGTCCACTTTGATGGCACGGGACTGGCTGGTCCACTTTGATGGCACGTGATTGGCTTTCCACCTTGATGGCACGGGATTGGCTATCCCCCTCCTCACACTTTGTCAAGCATCTCAAGTGAAGTTTTCTACACTCCGGCGGGTTTAAAGAGCGAGACTCGTCCGCACGCGCAGGTGTTTGTGACGCTTCCTCCATCCGTCTTGATTTGTCAATAGCGCGTGTTTAATTACAGCTGAGCGCTGTCGGCCTGTCGCGGGACGAGCCATCGATCCGCCGCCTCTAATTGATTAATTGCCTCTCTCAGCTTCTTCTGACGCTTCTTATCATATTCCTGCCTGACGGAGCGGACGAGTGTGTGGAGATATACTGGAAGAGAAGTTCTTCCTCTTCTCTCTCTCTCTCTCCTTGTTCTCACTCTTGCTCTATCTCTCTCTCTCTCTCTCTCTCCCTGTTCTCTCTCGCTCTATCTCTCTCTCGCTCTCTCTCTCTCCCTCTTCTCTCTCTCTGTCCCTCCCTATCTTGTTTTACAGTTGCCCCCCCTCTCTTTCTTGTTCTCTCCTCTCTCTCTCTCTCTTTCGCTCTCTCGCTCTCTCCATCTCTCCCTCCCTATCTTGTGTTAACGGTTGTTTCTCTCTATCTCCCCTCACTCTCTCATTTTCTCTATCTATCCATCTCTATCTATCTATCTATCTATCTATCTATCTATCTATCTATCTATCTATCTATCTATCTATCTATCTATCTATCTATCTATCTATCTATCTATCTATCTATCTATCTATCTATCTATCTATCTATCTATCTCTCACAATATCCTTCCAAATCTCTCACGCTCTTTATATATTTTATTTACAGTATACTCATCTTTTATCCTCTGATATATCATTCCCTCTGTCCCGTTTTTCTTCTATCTATCTATTTAGAGAAATAGATTGATAGATAGATAGATAGTCTTTCTTTCATTTTCTCTGCCCTATTCTCACTGTGTCTCTAATCATTTCTCCATCTCTGTCTTTCAACATATGTGTTGTTGTTCAGTACCTTCATCAGTTTCTTCATCATCATCTGTTTCATTTGTCTCTTCTTAGTCGTCTCTCTCCTTTTCTCGTGATTTCTCGCGTTTCATTGTGAAAGGATTGAAAGATTCATCTCCTTTCACGTTGACTTTCTCCTCCTCCTCCTCCTGTTTTCTCACTCTGGTCTTCCTCTGCTCTTAATCCGCATCATTATCATCTTACTGTAGCATCTTCCTCCCACCATCATCCGTGCATCAGGATCTGAATCGGCGTTTGCACCTGGCGTGTGGCGGAGTTGCTTTTCCTCGTCTCAGCGTGTTCCTCGCAAACGCATCATCGCCCGCCGTGACTTTCACCTTTCCACTCACCACCTGCACTTCAACTTAAAATAGCAGGTGCTGAAGGAGGGAAATACTCTTTTCTGAAGAGATGGTGATACAGACCTGTGGCGTGGGTTCTTCACGTCTAAGGTTCTTCATTCAACCCGAAGAACTGCGTGAAACCGTCTCCAAACACCGCAATGTTGTTTCCTGCCCGTTTCTGTGTGAATGATGGTTTACTCCGATGTGGATCGGCTCATGAATATTAATTAGGTCAGGCGTGAATAATTTACAGTCATGCTTTGCCGTGTTGATGAGTAAATACTGCAGACTGACCTGTTCCGCAGCTTGAAACGTTTCCCTCTCAT
>MU204446.1:27611582-27622692 GCA_017309775.1 Paedocypris sp. Pulau Singkep | reverse complement strand
GAGAGAGAGAGAGAGAGAGAGAGAGAGAGAGAGAGAGAGAGAGAGAGAGAGAGAGAGAGTTTGAGTGTGTGTGTGCCCAATTTGGTCACCTTTGATGGCATATGATTGGCTGGCCACCTTTGAAAAGACAGGATTGGCTGTCCACTATTCATGGCACGGGATTGGCTGGTCAACTTTGATGGCACTGGATTGGCTCTCCACTTTGATGGCACGGTATTGGCTTACCACCTTTCATGGCACAGGATTGGCTGGTCCACTTTGATGGCACGGGATTGGCTGTCCATCTTTCATGGCACGGGATTGGCTGTCCACCTTTGGTGGCACAGCATTGGCTTACCACGTTTGATGGCACGGGATTGGCTTACTACCTTTCATGGAACGGGATTGGCTGGTCAACTTTGATGGCACAGGATTGGCTTACCAGCTTTCATGGCACGAGATAGGCTGTCCACCTTTGATGGCACGGGATTGGCTGTCCACCTTTGAAGCCACGGGATTGGCTGTCCATCTTTCATGGCACAGGATTGGCTGTCCACATTGATGGCACGGGATTTTGCTGTCCACCTTTCATGGCACAGGATTTGCTGGTCACCTTTGAAGAGACGGGATAGGCTGTCCTTTTATGGCACGTGATTTGCTTTCCACCTTGATGGCACGGGACTGGCTGGTCCACTTTGATGGCACGGGATTGGCTATCCCCCTCCTCACACTTTGTCAAGCATCTCAAGTGAAGTTTTCTACACTCCGGCGGGTTTAAAGCGCGAGACTCGTCCGCACGCGCAGGTGTTTGTGACGCTTCCTCCATCCGTCTTGATTTGTCAATAGCGCGTGTTTAATTACAGCTGAGCGCTGTCGGCCTGTCGCGGGACGAGCCATCGATCCGCCGCCTCTAATTGATTAATTGCCTCTCTCAGCTTCTTCTGACGCTTCTTATCATATTCCTGCCTGTCGGAGCGGACGAGTGTGTGGAGATATACTGGAAGAGAAGTTCTTCCTCTTCTCTCTCTCTCTCGCTCTCTCTCCCTGTTCTCTCTCGCTCTCTCTCTCTCTCTCTCGCGCTCTCTCTCTCCCTCTTCTCTCTCTCTGTCCCTCCCTATCTTGTTTTACAGTTGCCCCCCCTCTCTTTCTTGTTCTCTCTCCTCTCTCTCTCTCTCTTTCCCTCTCTCGCTCTCTCCATCTCTCCCTCCCTATCTTGTGTTAACGGTTGTTTCTCTCTCCCTTTCTCTCTCTATCTCCCCTCACTCTCTCATTTTCTCTATCTATCTATCTATCTATCTATATATCTATCTATCTATCTATCTATCTATCTATCTATCTATCTATCTATCTATCTATCTATCTATCTATCTATCTATCTATCTATCTATCTATCTATCTATCTATCTATCTATCTATCTATCTATCTATCTATCTATCTATCTCTCACGTTATCCTTCCAAATCTCTCACGCTCTTTATATATTTTATTTACAGTATACTCATCTTTTATCCTCTGATATATCATTCCCTCTGCCCCGTTTTTCTTCTATCTATCTATTTAGAGGAATAGAATGATAGATAGATAGATAGATAGATAGTCTTTCTTTCATTTTCTCTGCCCTATTCTCACTGTGTCTCTAATCATTTCTCCATCTCTGTCTTTTAACATATGTGTTGTTGTTCAGTACCTTCATCAGTTTCTTCATCATCATCTGTTTCATTTGTCTCTTCTTTTCTCGTGATTTCTCGCATTTTATTGTGTAAGGATTGAAAGATTCATCTCCTTTCACGTTGACTTTCTCCTCCTCCTCCTCCTGTTTTCTCACTCTGGTCTTCCTCTGCTCTTAATCCGCATCATTATCATCTTACTGTAGCATCTTCCTCCCACCATCATCCGTGCATCAGGATCTGAATCAGCGGCGAAGCCTCGTGCGTTTGCACCTGGCGTGTGGCGGCGTTGGTTTTCCTCGTCTCAGCGTGTTCCTCGCAAACGCATCATCGCCCGCCGTGACTTTCACCTTTCCACTCACCACCTGCACTTCAACTTAAAATAGCAGGTGCTGAAGGAGGGAAATACTCTTTTCTGAAGAGATGCTGATGCAGACCTGTGGCGTGGGTTCTTCACGTCTAAGGTTCTTCATTCAACCCGATGAACTGCGTGAAACCGTCTCCAAACACCGCAATGTTGTTTCCTGCCCGTTTCTGTGTGAATGATGGTTTACTCCGATGTGGATCGGCTCATGAATATTAATTAGGTCAGGCGTGAATAATTTACAGTCATGCTTTGCCGTGTTGATGAGTAAATACTGCAGACTGACCTGTTCCGCAGCTTGAAACGTTTCCCTCTCATCTGATTGGCTGCGAGAGGTTGGGGACGTTATGTTTAGCGTAATTCGTATTCATTAGCTCCGCGGTTGAGGTTTGCTAATCGCAGTTCACGTATGGAAGAGCGTCTATTTGCGTGTCACGGTGTGTACGGCGCTCGGAGCAGTTTATGAGCAAACATCTTCATTAGTTGGCTTTTTTTTAGGGGCTTGAACTCTTTACAAAAAAACAAAAACAAAAAACAAGCGAGCAAAAAAAAAAAGTCTGTTTATTGAGGCAGATTTTATATTGTGAGTTGTGCCGTTTTTAATTATTGGTAACAGTTTTATCGTGTATTTCCTTACTGTCTTCTGCGTTTGACTCAAAGTCAAAGACGTCGCTCGATTTTTGTGTTTTCCAAACAGAAACAGGTTCTGATTAAACCACTAAGTCTCCATAATAATGTTCAGGGAAAATATGAAGCTATCACTTTAAATGTATCAATAATAGACTAGATATGTAACGTTTGACTCATTTGTTGTGAATAGATGCAACTTTTGCTAATTTACCCTTGAAATTGGTTCAAATGGTCCATCATCCAATCAGAGCATTGTAAGGCGGGTCTGATGTATATAAATATATTATAGGAAGTTATGGCGTTCTATTACTCAACCATTCCGCCATGATGGCCTTCTATTCAACTATTATTTAATGGGTAAGCCGATCATAATTCAAAAAAATACATTTTATTGAGGAGACGAGAACACAGATCAGACATTTTGAATATGGCAAGAGGAACAAATGCGAGATTATTGATGATTGACGAAGTGGCCTTCAAAAAGAGGCGACCTTCTAATTTTCAACCCTTCATTGATGGTGGCCTTCTATCTTACATAGAGCGTATTTACGCAAATATAAGCGCACCATGAATATAAGCACCGCCTTGATTTTTCAGGAACAAAGATTAAAAAAAAAGATTCTTGTTCATTTACATTACTATTATCTTAATTTTTTTATTAACAATTTTTTTCTTTATTTTAACAAACCTAACTTGTGACTCGTATCATTTTGATATCGTTTTACTTGAATAACAGATAACAAAAAGTCGATTCTAGTGGTCAGAACATCATTTCCCAAGATCCTTTGCTCTCCAGTCAGACTCCGCACATTGTTTCAAGCCCAAGTTTTTATTGAAAATAAAAAAAAGGGATGCTTATGATTGCATAAACACGGCATATATATACATATATAAATGTATAAATTATAAAAGGCTTGAATCCCTCCATTTCTGCTGGCAGCTGTTTTTCAAGCTCCATTTTTGCAGTTTTCCTGGTCCAGGCCGAGGCCTTGGGAAGCGTTTGGGTATGTTGGCATGCGGAGAGACTCATTCATCACGCCTCCTGTGCCAGCCCGTCAGATCGCTCATGCCCGCTGCTCGTCACATACATTTCATTTCGTTTTTTGGTTATTTTCGTTATCTAGGACATTCATAAGTCGGGGTGCCACTGTATAATCATTTTAAATGAGTTGATCACAATCCAATCGTGAATTTCCCAAAAGGTGCAATGAGAAAACAAGAAAGATAATGCTTGGAAAGTCAGTTACTTATATAAATAATATGGACACTATAATAATACATGTAGAGAAGAAAAAAGGATAGAGAAAAAGGGTGAGAATGACAGGGTGAGAGGGTGAGAATCTATCTATCTATCTATCTATCTATCTATCTATCTATCTATCTATCTATCTATCTATCTATCTATCTATCTATTTATCTATCTATCTATCTATCTATCTATCTATCTATCTAATCTTTATATCTATCTAATCTATCTAATCTATCTATTGTTCTATCCATCTATTGTTCTATCTATCTATCGTTCTATCTATTGTTCTATCTATCTATTGTTCTATCTATTGTTCTATCTCTCTGTTCGCCAATATGTTTCTGTCCATCCATCCATCCGTTCATCAATCTTTGCACTTTGGTGTATGCCTCCATAAAAAATATAGATACTATAATAATAGGTGGAGAAAAAAAAGGATATAAAAAAGGGTGAGAATGACAGAGGGTGAGAGACAGACAGAGATGGACAGATACAGTAAAATAGATCTAATACATGTAGACAAAAAAAGGATAGAAATATGACTTTGTGTCAAAAAGTGTCAAAAATAACCCCTAATAAATGAATATGCCAACGAGTTGCAAAAAATAAAACTGTGAGCTATTAAAATAAAATAAAATAAAATAAAATAAAAAAAATAATAATAAATTGAAGCGTGGACCACCCGACTCCCAACGTGAATTGGCTCGTGGTTTGTGAAATGCGCATCGACTGGGCTAACGGAGAGTAGCGTAGTGAGCGCTAGCTAGCTAACGGTTAGCATGAGGGATTGTGGTGGGCAGTAGCTCCCCGTGTTGACAAAGACGGCCCCCTGGCCCCGCCCCTGTGGGAGCCCGGCTCTGTTTGATGCCACTTTTGCTTTTTAGTGATCACTCGTGTCTCTCTCTCTCTCTCTCTCTCTCTCTCTCAGTGAGATCTGAGGAAAGGTCTAATGTTCACAGCGACCAGCCTGATCCACAGGAACAACAAGCCTTTGTTTGCACTAGTGTTCTTCACTCAAACACACTCTATCTGTACCTTCTGCTTAAAGAGCAGAGCGTGTGTGACTCAAATTCATTTCCCGTCGTGTGGATACTTAATAAAGCCAATAAAGTAGATTATTTTTATATCATAATCACTTTGTCTGTCTGCCCATCTGTCTATCTATCCATCCGTCCATCAATCAATCTAACAATTCGTCTTGTGTGTTTGTCTGTCCATCTCCATGCATCTGTCTGTCTGTCTCTCTGCTTTCCCTTTATCTATCTATCATCCATTCATCCATTCATCCATCCATTTATCTATCTATCTATCTATCTATCTATCTATCTATCTATCTATCTATCTATCTATCTATCTATCTATCTATCTATCTATCTATCCGCCAATATGTTTCTCTCCACCCACCCATCCATCCATCCATCCATCTATCTATCTTGCTATCTATCTGTCCGCCAATATGTTTCTCTCCATCCATCCATCCATCCATCCATCCATCCATCTTTGCACTTCTGTGTATACCCACATACGTGCACACACACACACACACACACACACACACACGCAAACACATCCCGCTACAATTCCAACTCACCGCCATTTATGCACATTAGAATCATGCATTTGTTGCCCTCTTCATATACTTTTTTTGCTTTTTAACTTTTGGGGTAAAGTCGGCAAGTTTTCCCTTGAACATGCCTACAGTCGGAAACACTCGTCTCTCGGGGATTAATTCCAGCTCCTGTGTGTCTGTTGGCCCCGGAGAGCCGGTGTTCTTACCTGTTAATGAGCTCTCCGTCATCTTCCTCTTCTACATGCCGTTTCTCCAGCAGCCCGGCCATTAATCCTGCGCTTATCTGCTCCTCAGCATCAGCATCAGCATCCCCGGCCTCGGCCAGCACGCTCCTCTCCTCCTTGTTATTTCTGTGTGTTTGTCTCGGCGGCCCACACACTCAGACTTCTGCATAGAATGGAAGGAGAAATGCTGAAAGGGGCCAAATTTAGTCAATCTTGCCTTTGTGCCGGTGAAGGTCTGGACTCTGAGCTCTAATGAAACCACGAGGGTCATTGTGTTTGAGGGTGAAGGCCGGAGAGCATCACGCCGCTCAGTTCCACCTGCTTCAAAGGTCACGCTTTAAGAGCGGCAGGAACATGCTAAGCCTCGCCGAAGAAAGAGCGTTTGTTCTGTAGTTTGGCTTTGTGTGGACATAATTATGTTAGGGCCCTTTTTATCATCCTCTCTCTCTCTTTCTCTTTCTCTTTCTCTCGACTGCTTGTTGGAACAATTGAATGTTGAGCTGAGCTGCATCTCTCTTTGACACACACACACACACACACACACACACACGAGTATATGTGGATCCCACCCTTGTCTTACAAGACCACCGACCCTTTCACCTCTCACCATTAAAATCACGTCTCAAATCTCAAAATTGTGGAGCCCATACAAAGGTCCCCATAAGTCACTTTGACCTAAAATTACTGTAAACATACACCCATAAACTTCAAGTTATATCAAAATGGGGTCCCATCTTTGACTTACGAGACACTATGAAGCCCATTCTCTTATCAGCCCCCGATACCCTCACCCACTACATACTACACACACACACACACACCTCATTTTATATCAAAGTGGGATCCCACCATTGACTCACAAGACACTGACCACCTACCCTCTCACCTCCCACCATTAAAATCACGTCTCAAATCGCAAAAATGTGGAGCCCAGAGAAAGGTCCCCATAAGTAATTTGGTCACCATAGGTACACCCTTTTGGGCCCCACTTTGACCTAATATGCCTGTAAGTATACACACACACACACACACACACACACCTCCAAGTATATCAAAGTGGAATCCCACCATAGTGACTTACACGTCCACCTACCCTTTCACCTCTCAACATTAAAATCACTGCTCAATTCCCAAAACCGTGGAGCTCTGACAAAGGTCCCCATAAGTCACAATAGGTACTCGCTTTTGGGCCCCACTTTGACCTAAAATTCCTGTAAACATACACCCACACACTTCAAATTATGGGGTCCCACCATTGACAAGACACTATGAAGCACCTACTCTTATAGGTGCTTCATAGGTGCCCCCAATACCCTCACCCACTACATACTACACACACACACACACACACACACACACACACACACACCTCCAAGTATATCAAAGTGGAATCCCACCATAGTGACTTACAACCTACATTTTCACCTCTAAACATTAAAATCACATCTCAATTCCCAAAATTGTGGAGCCCAGACAAAGGTCCTTATAAGTCACCATAGGGACACATTTTTTGGACCACACTTTGACATAAATGCCTGTACATTTACATACACACACACCTCAAATTATATCAAAGTGGGGTCCCACCATTGACTAAGACCCTACCAACCCCCGATACCCTAATACTAAACCTTTAAAAATCCCATCTCAAACCTCTCAAACAAATGTCCTCCTAAGTCACTATAGGGACACACTTTTACGACCACACACACATTTCTCAAGACTATGGACATCTTAATCTCAACATATTCGTATCGTCCGGTTTGCATTGTTAAGCTTTGAACACTGACATAATATTTTTGACGTTGTGTTGGTCTCGGCTTTGGTGCTGCAGCGTGTGTGTGTGTGCTGGTCTGAAGTTTCTCTGTTATCAACAGTATTCAGCCTGTGCTTTTGCATTAAACATGCTAGATGAGAGTCAGCCCTCAGACCTGCCTCAGGAGAGAGAGAGAGAAGGAGAGGGAGAGAGAGAGAGAGAGAGAGAGAGAGAGAGAGAGAGAGAGAGAGAGAGAGAGAGAGAGAGAGAGAGAAGGAGAGGGAGAGAGAGAGAGAGAGTATCTCTTGCAAACAAACAAGACGCATATAGCACACACCTTTAGATATAGAGACACTGTTTATTTTTTTATTTGTATCTAATTCGTATATATAAACAATGTACAATGTGTTTCCATTCAAATTCTTTATCTTTATTTCTTGTGGTGGCTGCTGTAAAATTGTAAATTTTGCTGTAAATTTCTCATTGTTGGGACAAATTCTTCTTCTTTTTCTATTAAAGTAAACCCAAATATTAAAGCATTTTGAAAATCAAAATACAGAATGCAGAAAAAGAGATGGATTTAGTCGCGGCAATAATGAAAACAGACTTTTTTTCTTACGCATTGTTTGTCATGAGCCTCCGATTCCAATTATAAAAAGAACCAAGTTTAAGAAAGAGCTTAAGCAAATCACTCTAATCTACAGTCAAATCAGTTGTGTTTATTTTAAGGAAGCTGTTCGGTTCATCTCCTTAACACAAATTGTTTGAAACGCGAAGATTTGGATCCACTTTTTGCGCATCTAAGTGCAAAAGTCGGATTACGTCGTTATAACTTTCCTCACCCACTAATTTATTATGTATTTATTCATCAATAAGTATTTATCCTTAATTACAGACAAGCTGCCTTGCTTAACCTAAATAAAGGTAATTAAAGGCTAATTACATCGTCCGTTCTCCATTCAAACGACGTTACTAATGTCTCCGCCTGCAAAAGTACTTCAGTCACTCAAGTAGTTTCCCTAATTACTTCTTAAGAACTCGATTAACCCTGACGGCTACAGAAGTGCTGAGTGTGTGTGTGTGTGTGAGGTGTTTGTACCACCATCTGTGAAGCTTCATCTCGTGTCGCTGATCTCTGGCTGATTCTCCTGCCGATGCCTTCGATGATGCTGCTGCTGAAGTGGCCGTGCAGATGGACGGCTGTTTCCTGTAATGGGGATGGCAGCGGCCCAGAATCCCTCGCTGAATTGCCAGGACAGTCCGTGACATACTTTTGTTTTCATGCTTGGCCGGGCTCGAGCCGCCATGATAATTCATTTCCGCTGTATTTAGACGGCCGAGTAATGGCGGAACCATCTTGTGGGCTACGACTGCAATGCCGGTAAATTGCCGGAGAATTGCCGGAATGATTTTGCCTCTAAAGACGGTTCACACAAGCATTTTACCGGTTAAACACCATTCACACAGTGTTTTCAAAATACCGGTGTTTTCGGTGACATCTTAAACTGGTGACAATCAGTTTAATCAGATGCACCTGTGACTCTCGTCAGAATGTTCTGATTGGCTCAGATCGGTCGTTTAAGTCAGCGCGTACTGAACTTCTGCGTGCTTATTCCGGCAATCTTTGTTTCGCGTTCACACTGGTCAGTTTGCTGGCAATTGACCGGAAACGTTACTGTCTGCTACCCTTGCTGGAAAATTGCCCAAACGAATTTGTCTGTTCACACATGACTGCCCACAGATTGCCAGAAACTATTTACCAGAAACTTTACTGCTACTTTTGCTGGCAAATTGCCGAAACTAATTTATTGGCTTTTGTTTGATCACATAAGACTTCATGCCACCAAGTTACCGACAATTTACCGGAAACTATACCACTACCTTTGCTGACAAATAGTGGAAACGAATTTACGTGCTTTTGTTTGTTCACACATGACTGCATGCCACCAATTTACCGACAATTTACCAGAAACTATACCACTACCTTTGCTGACAAATAGTGGAAACGAATTTACGTGCTTTTGTTTGTTCACACATGACTTCATGCCACCAAGTTACCGGTATTTTACCGGAAACTGTACCGCTACGCTTGCTGGCAAATTGCTGAAACGAATTTTCTTGGTTTTTTTTGTTCACACATGACATCATGCCACCAATTTACCTTCAATTAATCAGAAATTTTACCGCTACCCTTGCTGGCAAATTGCTCAAACAAATTTACCGACTATTGTCTGTTTACATGGGACTGCATGCCGCCAATTTACCGGCATTTAACGGGAAACTGTACCTCTACACTTCCTGGCAAATTGCCTCAACCAATTTACCGGTAATGTCTGTAGGTGTGAAAAGTGTTAAGGACAATCCCAACTAAAACATTTTAGCCCACAATTTCTGTTACAATCACCAAGGGTATTAGAGATCAGTCAGAGATTTTTGGAGAGAAGGCCTTTTATTTTACATCACATTTGATTATATACCCTAACCCTAACCCTAACCCTATAACCCTAATCTTATTAAACGTCTGCCCAAATGGCAAACTTAACAAATGCTGTGTAACATGTTTATTACATTTATTACCAATATTTTATCATTCATAAAAAACTAAGTCATGGCACAGATTAGACGTATTTCAATGAAAAATGCGACTCAGCTAACGGAATTCTCGGATCAGGCTCCCACTGTAAACCATTTATAAAATATTGGGTCAGTAATCGTAATTATTAATAGTAATCGTATTATATTGAGATTTTGATTTCAGGCCAAATAGCCCCGCCCTAACACCGCTAGCCCCGCCCTACAGGTGAGATGGATCCTGGAGCAGGTCTTCTCAGGCTCTCGGTGGCGGCGTTGGTGTTTATGAGCGGCCCAGTGTGGGTGAGAACGTCCATGGGCTGTTAGTGGTGAGAAGATGGCCTGGGTTCAAGGGCGGAGCTGACTGCGGGCATCTGCCGCGGAGCTGATGAGTCCTTTTTCCGGCTTTTCTTGGACTCTGTGCTGGTAATAACGGGTTTGTGGAGTTTTTCGAGGAGCGATTACATGAGCAATGCTACGTTTAGCCAGTGGGCTAATGTTGGGAAGCGGCTCAGCCTTTGAGTTGGCGATGTTGAGGTTGTGTTATTCTGAAGAGTTGTTTATCTGAGTTCTCCCGCTGTTCTCCGTAGATTCGGAGGCGATGGTGGTTCCAGCACCTGCTGCTGTAAAAGTGGCTGCGGCTTTACGGGGAGATGAGGTTAGAAATCTCCCGCCGAGCTTCAGGCAGAAGAACAGAACGTGTGAGGTTTACACCTCCGTCTCCTTTTGCTCACACGGTGTCACGCCAACAAACTCAGTCAACGCAATATCTGCAGAACTTACTCAGACTTTCATGTAAGCTGATGTGATGTTTTTCTACATAGAAGACAAGAAGATTGTGAATATGGACCTTCAGTTAGCTGGATAGATGGAGAGAGAGAGAGAGAGGGAGAGAGAGATGGAGTCTGATGGATGAATACAGTGAAAAACACAGTGTTGAAAAGTGAGCAAGGCAAATAGAAAACAAGGAGAGGTAATGGAAGAGAGGAAAAAAATGTGTGACCAAAAGAGTGATAGTGTGAGAATGAAGGATGATAGGAGAGAGGAGAGAGATAGAGTGATTGAGTGAAAGTGGTTGAGCAAAATACTGAGTAAAAGAG
>MU204446.1:27590882-27603306 GCA_017309775.1 Paedocypris sp. Pulau Singkep | reverse complement strand
TGGATTGATGGCTGGATGAAAGGATGAACAGATGGATAGATTGAGGGATGGATGGAAGGATGAACAGATAGATGGATGGATGGATGGACGAACACAGACAGGCAGGACATAGATAGGTAGATAGATAGATAGATAGATAGATAGATAGATAGATAGATAGATAGATAGATAGATAGATAGATAGATAGATAGATAGATAGATAGATAAATAGATAGATAGATATTTAGTTAGATAGATACATGGATGGATGAATGGATGGAAGGATGGATGGATGGATGGATGGATTGAAGTATTGATAGATAGATAGATAGATAGATAGATAGATAGATAGATAGATAGATAGAAAGTAAGAAAGAAAGAAAGATAGATAGATAGATAGATAGATAGATAGATAGATAGACAGACAGACAGACAGACAGACAGACAGACAGACAGACAGATAGATAGATAGACAGACAGATGGATAATCAGATGGGTTAATGGCAGAAAGACCATAACAAAAAACAAAAATGTCTATTTGTTTTTGAAGCTGTAAACAACAATAATAAAGAGCGTGGCACCGTGTGTTTACCTCCCTGTGCCACATGTGTTCACCCATAATCCAGCTCGGGCGTGTCAGGCACCTTCCCTCATTAGATGGGATTATAGCCAATCCCCGACAAGATAATCTGTTCCTACAATTATAATTAATGTGTGAAAGCCTCGGACCACCGCGAGAACGATGGCGCTGACAAACCCGGCTAATCTGCTGGAGTCAGAGCTGATGATTGCTGCCACGCCCAGATTAACCCCGCGCTGGCACATCTGCACGGCTTCCTCGCCGTCTGAGCGCCTGTGGTGATGCCAGCTTCTGTTGACAGATGAGTGTGTTTCACTCCATCCATCTATCTATCTCTCCATCCATCATCTTTACTTTTACTTTACAGTCTATTGGCAGACGCTTCCATCCATTCATCATCCTTCAATCTATCTATCTATCTATCTATCTATCTATCTATCTATCTATCTATCTATCTATCTATCTATCTATCTATCTATCTATTTATCTATCTATCATACTTCCATCCATCCATCATCCATCCATCTATCTATCTATCTATCTATCTATCTATCTATCTATCTATCTATCTGTCTGTCTGTCTGTCTGTCTGTCTGTCTGTCTGTCTGTCTGTCTGTCTGTCTGTCTGTCTGTCTATCTATCTATCTAACTATCTATCTATCTATCTATCTATCTATCTATCTATCTATCTATCTATCTATCTATCTATCTACCTATCTATCTATCCATCATACTTCCATCCATCCATAATCCATCCATCCATCCATCCATATATCTATCTATCTATCTATCTATCTATCTGTCTGTCTGTCTGTCTGTCTGTCTGTCTGTCTGTCTGTCTGTCTGTCTGTCTGTCTGTCTGTCTGTCTGTCTGTCTGTCTGTCTATCTATCAGTTCTTTTCATTTTTTCATCAACCTGTTTGACTGTCTAGCCATAACTTCATTCATTCATCAATCTCCATGTCCATCCATCCATCTACAGTAGCTGTGTCTTTGTCTATCCATCCATCCCTGTATCATGTTGTCTGTCGTTCTGCCTGTCTCTCGTCTTTGTTCGCATCGATAAGCAGTGATTTATTCTTCCTCCGGACGTTCTCCTCTCACTTCTAGGCTCTTCTGCTTTGTGAGTTGGTGTAGGGTGTAGTAACACACCCTCTCAGGCAGTAATTACACCTCTCTGTCGAGAGCTTTTGGAATCAGCGAAGGGTTCCGAACAGCGTCCGAGTCGTGGAGAAGAAGTGCGGCGTTAAGTTCCTCACGCTCCTCAGTGACACTCCAGCACCTCAGAAGATCAGGCCGTGATTGCAGGCCTGCAGCTCATCCCTGCAGCTCATCAAGGCGCTTTTTATCGAAGAACTAAATAAAAGCGATGAGTGGGCTCGGCCCGACCTTCTCTCACGCTGCTTTGCGAGCGAGGAATCAGGCTTCCTCGGGTTCTTCACGCTCGGCCTCCACACTCACGCTCGGCGGGGGCAAGCTCTGGTCGAATGTGTGGAATATGTAAAATTCAATAACCTGTGGGTTTTGAAAGCACTTCATGGATCGGATCCCTGCCGAGATGCTCTTCCAGCCTTTTTACTTTGCGAATTGTCTTATTAGGGGTTTAATGCGCCGCTGGGATGGGGCTTGACTTGGCTTGGTCCATGTCTGGTCATGTTGGGTTCTCAAAAACAGTTTTTTTTTGCATTTATGTTGACCATCCACCTTCAGATCTACAGTCGGATTTTATCTTCAGACTCTACTACTCCTCAGTGGATCAGGCCGTGGCTTGACTTGGCTTGGCTCATGTCTGGTCATGTTGACTCAAAAACGTTTTTTTTCTTCATTTATGTTGACCATCCACCTTCAGATCTACAGTCGAATTTTATCTTCAGACTCTTCTACTTCTCTTTGTGCTTTGTCCTCTTTAGGATCTCCACAGCGAATCATCCTTTTCCATCTCATTCCCCAGCCAACCTCATGGCCGCTTTTACAACATTCATATATCTAGCTTTTGTGCTTCAGATTGATCCAAATTCCGATCCAAATTTTCTCTTGCATTAAATTCCAGATTAAAAATGGATGGACAGCATAGTGTTGGGTGTCAAGGTCAAGGGTGCACATGAAAAAATTTGAAAATAAAAAATAAATTTAGTAATAAAAACTTAAATCAAGTGAAATAATTTGCCAATGGGGTGAGAAAATGTTACTTGGTAAGACGGTGTGAAACAAGTCCTATATTCTTAAAACAAGCAATTTAATCTTTTCTTTTTTTTTTTTTTTTTATTCTTAGCTAGTTAATTTATCTAAAAAAAAAAACAAAATTTATTGTGGAATTTCACCTTGTGGAGTCACCTTGATATATACAGTATACTGTAAAATAGAAATACATGTGTATGATATATGACTTTTATATTCTGATACATATATTAAAAAAAAAAATCTTTTAAATACATAAAAGTTTTTAGGTAAACTTATTTCAACCCAAAAATGTCATTTTTTTCAGTTCTAGCGTATAATCGATCAAATAAACGGAATGGATCAAACTTACATTGTATTTTCTTTTCTCTGTATAATTCCAATATCAAATTTAAATTTTATTATCAAATTGTCATTGTTTTTTTTACGCGCCAGTTGTTACGATTAGTATTATTTACTCTCTAGGCAGCATTTAAACATACACCATTATATTTTTCACACATCATTTCTTCTTTATCGTGCGTCTGCAAGGACAATCGAGTGGAACGGTCGTCCACATCCGATGGAAAAACGCACAAACTTCATACACACACGAAGCTCAAAAACTCCGGAGGCAATTCTGGAGCTTTTGGAGTTCAAAAATTCTGGAGTGTTTGGAGGCAATAATCCTTCATCCGGATGACTCTTGTTACCCTCGTCTCGGGATGGACGGGGCAGAATGTAATAGATGAGTCTGATTTGCCAATCTGTTGAGAGACCTGCGCTATTCTGGGATAAAGGGTGATGGTCCATTACTCAGATTGGAGACAGATGAAAGCCTGTTCTGTGAGTCCAGCTGTCAGAGGCATTATGATGCTCTAATGCAGACGCGGCCAGCATCAGCAGTGGTCCGGAGACCCTCGTTTAGCTTGAGTCAACAGCGGATGGGCTAGTAATTGCCACAGGCGGGATACGGCGAGGAACAGTTGTTGTTTTAAACCCTTGATGGTGATGATCACAATCCGAGATGCTTTGTGACTCCGTGTGGATTATGGGAGGACGGGGATCTTACGTGAGGCGTGCGAGTCAAAAAACGTCTCGTTGGATCACAGTAAAAATTTCGCGCACTTTACTTTTGTTTTTACACCTAATCACTTTACTTTGGATCAACTTTTCACTTTAAAAGGAATTAACGATCCACTACTTAGCCACTACTTGTTACTAGGGATGTTCCTTAAACCATACTTGAGTAGAATTACAGGTATCTTACTGTAAAAATTACTCCATTACACGTTATTTTGCGCACTTAACTTTTGTTTTTACACTTTATCACTTTACTTTGGATCAACTTTTTACTTTAAAGGGAATTAACGGTCCACTACTTAGCCAATGCAAAAAAACATCTTTGTATTAAATTAAAATTTTAAGCTTCAATAAAATCTCAAATTACACTTTTTGTGAAAGACAGAAAAACAGATCACAACCTTAATATATTTTTATTGTTTTTTATTGGGGTTGGTGTACCCGACAGCTTGAATTTAAATAATAAATATAATAATAATAATAATAATAATAATAATAATAATAATAATAATAATAATAATAACAATAATAATAATAATAATAATGTAGATTGTATTCGAACCACATTTTTACTTTACTTTAATAAATGTATTTACTTTACACTACAAGACTTACTTTTAATCTAAATCAAAACGAGCATTTTACATTACATTACAATTTTTTCAGTGTAGTTTTCAATACTACACTGTAAAAAGTGTCTCGTTGGATCAAAGTAAAAAAATTGAGTCGATAGATAACACCTAATCCGTTTACTTTGGTCCAACTTAAAATTTTACTTTGAAAGGTATTGACTATCCACTACTTAGCCAGTGCAAAAAAGTAGCCAAAATATTACTTAAAGTCCAGTTACTCAAGTACTTTACACTTCTGCGCGCTTTGAGGCATTTAAAACTGTGAAAAGCGCCTTACAAATGCTCAGAACTTGAACTATTCCACCACTTCTACTATCTCTGGGTCAGCTGGAGGCAGAACCAACCCGTTTCCCAAATGAGAACTAGGGAACACCACAGAAAAGGAAGGATAGCTTGTTTGCTCCAGGACCGGGTCTCAAACTCGGCTCTCTCACCCTGCGAGGAACAAGCTGATGACCATAAAAGACGAGAGAGCGAGAAAAGTGCCAGTTCTGCAGTTTGTCCAGAACAGAACTTTACACAGAGAGCGTGTGGACGGCAAAGATGAATCACCAGCTGATATCTGTCACTTCCTTTTCCAGCCTATTTCTGATGCAATTCTGCCGTTGTGCTTATCCAGAGAGACACCTGCCGTTCAGCCGTCACAGTCCAGGCGGCCTTCTGCATCTGTGCAAACGACACTGTAAACAGTGTCGTTACTTTGAATTCTTTCTACTACCTGATCTAACTCAAAGCGTTTAATTTTCCGTCTTCCATTAGTTTAATGTAAAATTTGTTCTTCATCCAATTTAAAAGTAAGTCTTTTAGTGTATAAAGTAAATACACTGGAGCCAGATGGTGATGAGAAGAGAAGACCTTGTTTCTTGGATTGGCCGATGAGAATTCAATGAGAAGCTTGCATATGCTTTACGCATTTTTTTAAACTCGTTTGAACTTTAACATAAATCATAAACACGTTTACATGATCTTGTTCAGTTGTAAAAAGGAGCAATTGAAGCGATTTGTCTTAAAAGGAAACAATAGATGTTTTAATAAGCTAATTATGTAAACAACCATCAATGTGTCTCGTGATGTGAGTAGAGACTCAGCTGCATTTTACCTGTTTAAAATTCCCACAGTAGGAGGCGCTGTTGCTGTCTGTTTGTTAAGTGGACCAACTGCGCAAATATTATGTTCTTTGAAGTATTTTATAAGGCTTTTAATAACTGATTTGATTAAGTTATTAATTCACCTCAGTGGTCAAGACACATGGGTTCAGTTCAGATTTTATAATATAATATTAGATACTCTTATAAACATTATTATTTAAATATAACTCGTTAGTACACAAGGCCCAATCAACGAAGATGCAAATTGTTGCATGTATTATGGTGGTCGTCTCTTTTTTAACCCTTCCGATGAGAAATTAAGAAAGTAAGGAAAATTTTAAAAACATTTAAGAAAACGTATCATTTGAGATTTCATTAAACTTAAAAACTTAAATAGATTCAAAGATGTTTTTTGCGCTGGCTAAGTAGTGGATAGTTTATTTCGTTCAAAGTAAAATTTTAAGTTAGAATTAGGTGTAATCTGTCGACGAAATTTTTTTACTTTGATCCAATGATACACTTTTTACAGTGTAGGCGGTTGATGTTCGCAGGCTTTCTGATGGCGGCGTGGGCCTGATTGGACCATCTCGTGGTTGAAAGGCACCGGGGTCTTCAGAAACGAGGTCTTCCTTCACTGAAGCGTAGAGGAACATTCTGAGGAACTCGTTCGACACCATCTCGTTCCCATTTGATCTGGTTTTGTTCTTCAACACTTTCCCCGAACAATCGTCCCGGTTTCTCTCTTCTCCACTCTGATGGTGAAGAGTTCTTCTCCTCCTCCTCACGCTCTAGCAGGACTTTTTCATTCCACGTTGCTACACTCACACCGTTTCTGAGGACGGCTGTAAACACTCAGACGTCTTTTCTACAAATGCCAAAGTCTGACAAGAATCTCTGCGCAATTCTGACTTTCTGGACTGAATACAATTTCGGTTGCATAATCTTGCCGTGCAGTCACATGACTTCAGCTCTGCATGTTGAATGGCTCGTTGTCGTCTAGTCAAGTGACTTTCGATGAGGCTTCAACGAGCGATGATTTTGAACTCGCATAAGAATCCAACTTTGGCAAGCAGCTAAGCGTGTTTGAATGAATTGTTGAAGCTCCCTCACTCTGAATGACCACAAAAACCCATTGATGCGGCTTTGGCGTGAAGTCACGTGACTTTAAATGCGTCGTACTGTATGGCATTCAGTCTGAACATTTTGAACACGGTCACACTACACTGTAGAAAATGCAATGTGCTAGTTACGTAAAAAACGGTTTGGTAACATATTACACAAGTTATGTTTAAGTAGTTTCTCAGAGCTTACTCTTTTTAGTAGAACATACTTGATAAAAAAAAATGTAAAAACTCTTCAAATATTCAGCCTGACATTGTTAATATGACTAGTAGTGGATTGTGCTTTATAATTTGAGAAAGTAAAACCAAAATGGTATTACTGTTGATGGTTTGAATACTAAAGACTTGATTGGCAGGAGATTTTCATTTCCATATATTTCTTTACAAATAGATTCCATCGTAGATAATCTTCTCTATTAAGACCTTTAACTGGCAGGAAGGAACAACCTTATATGGTCAGATATTCAACTAGAGTGAAACCTCATTCTGAAGAGCAGTAGACACATTGATGGTGAGACGGTTATTTACATTATTTAAACATATATTGTCATCTAAGATACATGTAAAAATGTTAATGCTTTATTTTAAAGTGTAAAAATTGTTAAAGATTGGCAAGCAACATATGCAAGCTTCTCATTGGCTCTCTCAAGGAACAAGCTCATCTGATGATTTGGAGCTGTTGATTCTCTTTCCTCTTGATTGAGCACTTTCCTCTTAACGTTCTCTCTTCATCTGCTGTTCATCAAAATGGCATTTGATCACTTCACGTGTTGAGATTCAAATGAACGTGACTCAATTAAAACAGCAAACCAATTGAACCAATTCTCTTAAAATAAAGGTGAATTCTCGATTTCTCAATCTTTTAGCCAAAATGGTTTCTCAAATTCCACTGGTTTGCTTGAAAAAAGAGGTGAAATTTACATTTTAATTAGTTTTTACCAAAATATTCTCAATATTTTAAGCGAAACACAGAACAACATTTTTGGACAACTATACACATGTTGTCCGTTTACAAAAATACAAGTATATCACAGCTTTATCATAATGTGTCCGTGCACATGCCAAGCAAAAGTTGGCCGCGCCCAGTCAAACCACAGACTCTTCGTCTGCCCTCGGCCTGTGGTCAACTAGCCTGACTATATATGGAGAAAAGCTGCAATCTGAGCTCGCGTCCCCATGTAACGTCTCGCCGGTGAAAGCCTCAAAACCAAGCGAGGCCTAAAACAGCTTGTAAAACCCACGTCCTCGCAGAGAAGAATGTGGTTTAGAATCCAAACAACCAGAGACATTTCGTTTTGGTCGTATAAATGACGGCCTAAACCCAAGCGCTCTTTTCTGAAATCCCGACTCATCACGACAACAAATATAGACTCCCGAATCCACATTAGAGGAAGAACCGGGTAGAAACGCACCACTGCCGGCTGGTAGTCTGGGAAGGAGTGTGTCCTGAAACCAGGGTTGTAAGGTACTTGAGTAAATGTACTTTGTTACTTTACTTAAGTATGTTTTTGGCTACTTCGTACTTGCACTGAGTATCAAAAATGTAACTTTTACTCTCTACTCCACTACATTTCTGATTGAGTAGCTGTACTTTTCACTCCACTACAATTGAACGGACACTTAGCGTTACTTGTTACATTGTGATTATGCGCAATATATATTTATTATATATATAATTTACTAATCAAATTTTATTTTCTATCTACTTTTCTTTGCACATTTAAGTGATTTAGACTGACTTTTTGTTCTTTTTATCTACTTTGTTCTACCATTTTTAAAGCGTTGAGGTTAAATTTCGTTTATGTATTCGAAAACAATACAGTTTGTTTTCACATTTCTTTTATATGTACGTGTATTGAGTACAAATAAAATACTTCCTAATACTTAAGTTCTTGTAAAATTGGATACTTTGCTACTTTGACTCAAGCCTTTTTTAAATCGGTGACTTGTTACTTGTAGTGGAGTAATTTTTACACCAAGTATCTGTACTTTTACTCAAGTATGGTTGTCCAGTACTCTTTCCACCTCTGGCTGAAACTGGGCGGAGTCTGTTAGGCCGACACCTGGTGGAGTTCTGCTCCCATCGCTTCACTCCTGTGCATTTCCCAGTCTCTTTATTCCCAGTCCTGGGGCTGGGATGAGCTTGGGTGGGCTTCAGCAGGAGCATCGGGGTCACGCTGCAGTGCCACTTCTGAAAGACTGGGCACGGGAGGAGGGAGAGAACCAATCGCCTCCATATGCTGGAACTTACCGGGTGCTTGTAAGCCTTTCCTCGCCGAGGTGTGTCTGAGGCAGCCATCTATGAAACATCCCTTTTGTGGATGGGAGCAGTAAGTGGCGAGTAGGTGGACACGTTAAACTAAATACAGTACAATCATTAATATTACAACAAACTGAGACCACAAAACACGACCGGGTTAGCTTAGCTTAGCGCTATGGCTACAAATGAGTCGAATGTGTCATCGAAGAAATAGTCGAAACAGTCGAAAATGAAGAGTAAGGAGAAAAAAAAACTAAGGATCGGACACAATCAAAACGCTGGGTCACTGCACAGGGGATAATAATCCTTCCTCTTCACACGTCGTCAGATAAACAGAGAGCTTGAAACAGGCCTGAGCTTGAAACTATTGCTCTGAGCATGTGCGGACTGGAGAGCAAAGGATCTTGGGAAACAAAGTCCCGACTACTAGAATCGACTTTTTTGTTTTCTGTTAATCACGTAAAACAATATCAAAATGATACGAGACACAAGTTAGGTTAAATAGAGAAAAAATAGTGTTCATGCGACAATATGAACATAATTGAACCAGAAACGTTATTAAAATTATATTTTAAAATTATTGAAAATTAGCCTGAAATATCAGGGGAGTGCTTATATTCGTGTAAATACGGTATATTCGGGATGGTTGTGTATTGTCGGTGTGTGTTTGTGTATAAAATAACTAAAATAATATAACATATTTAATGATATAACATATTTAATATAACAATATTTAATTAAAGCAATCCTGTTCCTTGTGAAAAATTCAATAACCTGCAAAAAAATCCACATGAAAAAGTTTCTCGGAAAATTTGACTCGGCAAGACAGCGAGAAACAAGTCCGATTTTCTTGAAACAAATTAATTGTCCACTCTTTTTTTTTAAGCTAGGTAATTTGTCTTTCATAAAATAAAAGCGATGTATTGTGTCATTTCAAGATTTTTCAGGAAAGAAATGAAAGGCACAAAAGAGCAGAACTCACACAAACACACACACAAACAAACAACACATGCAAGCTTCTCATTGGCTCTCCCAAGGAACAAGCTCATCTGATGATTTGGAGCTGGATCTTTTTAACGTTCACTCTTCATCTGCTGATCATCAAAATAGCA
Organism: Paedocypris sp. Pulau Singkep; assembly: GCA_017309775.1. Taxonomy (NCBI): domain Eukaryota; kingdom Metazoa; phylum Chordata; class Actinopteri; order Cypriniformes; genus Paedocypris; species Paedocypris sp. Pulau Singkep. Next base: position 27,593,293 of record MU204446.1, on the reverse strand, counting down.
TTTGATCACTTCACGTGTTGAGATTCAAATAAAATTTTCAAGATTTTCAAAATTTCAAGATTTATCAGGAAAAAAAAAAACAAAAGACACAAAAGAATAGTACTTGCACACTCACACACACACACATAGACTAGCAACTCTAGTAGATGTTTTTAGCATCGGCTGAGTAGTGAATAGTTTCCTTTCAAAGTAAAAATGTTGACTTGATCCTAAGTAAAGTGATTTGGTGTAACAAGTTGATGCTACATTTTACTTTCATCCAATGAGACACTTTTTTTTCTCAGTATTGCATTCTGGGACCCAGATTGTGCTAAATATAGGAACACACACACACACACACGCACGCACACACCTGTTTTGGTTTTAATGTCTTGTTCTGAACCCAGACTGATCCTCTGGAGGACATTAAAGGTCACTCTTTCCCTCCAGTGATGTCACAGCACTTTCTTCAGAGGAGATTCTTGGCGCTTGTCCACAGACGGAAGGTTCTTCATACAGTAGAAACGTCCGTCAGCGTCTGAGCGTGAAAGTGCAGCTGTGTCCTGGAGCTTCATCTCCGCTTTATTCCCACACTCACGTCCCGCCGTCTGACCTCAGCTCCGCCGCCGCCTTGTTCTCCGTGTGGGTCACCTGATAGTCTTGAGGAGCCGCTTGACCTCCAGGCTTCGCTTCAGATCTTCTCTTCAGGGTCTTGCTCTTTAACACTGATGCTGCGTCTCCTCACTCGCGTTTTCTTTCCCTTCTTTTTTAAGAGTGCTGCCTTCATATTTTGTTCAAAAAGTTCAAAGTTTTGTTATTCCATAAGTGCTACCGATAATTTATTGCTTAGTCTCTCTCTCTCTCTCTCTCTCTCTCTCTCTCTCTCTCTCTCTCTCTCTCTCTCTCTCTCTCTCTCTCTCTCTCTCTCTCTCTCTCTCTCTCTCTCTCTCTCTCTCTTTCTCGCTCTCTCTCCCACCCCCCTCTCTGTCCTCTCTCTCTCTCTCTCTCTCTCTCATCTTTTCCCAGAGGAGAGGGCATTTTTTTTAATTTTTATTGGTAATTTCCTTTCCTCTATTGTGAATAGTGAGTGAAGTCAGGAACATTCTGAGATCACATGGAAGACGACATTTTCACAAATAAGCACACAATAAAACACTGTTGCTAGTCTTTGAGAAGAAAGAGAAGAAGATGAGGGGAAGAAGAAGAAGAATAGAAGAGAGGCGCAGAGGTGAAAGAAGAAGAGGGGGAAGATGAGGAGGAGGAAAGAAGAGGAGGTGGAAGGCGAAGATGGTAAAATTGGAGAAGAGGAGGAGGGAGGAGAAATGAAGAGGAGATGGAATTAGAAGAAGAGTAGGAAGCAGAAACTGAAGAAAACGAGAAGAGAAGGAGGAAAGAGAATAGGAGGAGGAGGAAGTAGAAGAGGAGAAGGAAAGAGAAGAGGATATGGAATTAGAAGAGGAAGAATTAGAAGAGTAGGAGTCAGAAGAAGAGGAGGGAGGAGAAATGGTGAGGGGGAGGAGAAGAAGAAGATTAAGGAAGAGGAGATGGAACTACGTAGAAGAAAATGAGGAATTAGAAGAGGAGTAGGGAGCAAATGGACTATGACGGAGAAGATGAGAAGGAAGGAGAAGATGAAAGGAAGGAGAAGAGGATGAAGAAGGAGATGAGGAGGGGGGGAGAGGAAAAGGAAAGAATAGAGGAGGTGGAGGGCGAAGATGGGTAGATGGAGAAGAGGAGGGAGGATAAATGAAGAGGAGCTAGAACTGGAAAATGAGGAAACTAGAAGAAAATGAGGAAATAGAGGAAGAGTGGGAAGCAGAAATGGAGTAGGATGGAGAAGAGGAGAAGGAAGGAGAAGAGGAGCTGGAACTAGAAGGACAGGCAGAATTAGTAGGAAGCAGGAGTAGAGAAGGAGGAAGAGGAGGAAGAGGGAGGAGTGATCACATCCTCACATTCTTCAGACGCTGGAGTCGTTCTGCTGATGGAATCAAGGGCTTGTTGCATTACACACTCAGATTGATTCTCCTGTTTGACCTTCAGAAGGAAGAAGCTCCGGAGAAAACACACATTTCCTCTGATTCCTCTTCTTCACTCCCGAACACTTCCAACCCTCTTGACCACGGAACGAGGGAGTGAGAAAACGAGCGCTTTAAGCGTCTCTCCGGCTCCGTGTAGACGAGGTCGCGTCCCTTGAGGTTTCACGCTCGGCTTATTGAGATTCAGAAGTGACTGGTTTGCCGAGGTCAGTGTAGTGAGTCAGCATCACTCTGGACCGACTCCAATCAATTACAGTCTGGACCGAGACTCAAGAGCAAAAGGGCAGAACATCTTCAGGTGCCTAATACACCCCATAGTTCTTCTACAAGTCTTATCATTTATGTGTACAAGATCTGTGTAGTGTATTAACTCAACCTCTCTCTCTCTCTCTCTCT
>MU204446.1:27553342-27564960 GCA_017309775.1 Paedocypris sp. Pulau Singkep | reverse complement strand
ATATATATATATATATATATATATATATATATATATATATATATATATATATATATATATATATATATATATATATATATATATATACCATATACACACATATTATCATATAATATACACACATATAATATACCATATACAATACACACATATAATATATATATATATATATATATATATATATATATGTCCATAAAATGTCCACAATTTAACCATGGCAAATGTGTAAAGCTGAAAAATGACGCGAATAAGCATTTAAAAATAATCACATGCGTTAACGCGTTAACTTTGACAACACTAATTTTCTAACATAAAAAGACTGTATTTGTTAATTAAGCACCATATTTACATAAATATAAGCTCTCATTTATTCTACATTTCTAGTGAGGAGCAAACACGAATAAATGTAGTTTTCTTGTAGTTTTTATTAGCTCAATAACGGAAATAAAGAGACATTAGTCGCACAGCAACACTTAGCAGCATAAATATTATTAGAACTAATAATTATTTAAAAAGTACAAAAGCGTCAGAGAACAGTCATAAACGAAGAACACATGCAAGGTTTAAAAGGATGTTCATGTAAAACAACATCGAAATAATACAAGTCACAAGTTAGGTTTGTTAAATAAAGAAAAATTGTATTTTTAAGATACACTTTACGTAATTAAACAAGATATTTCTATTTTGTGATTGAAAAATCAGCTGGTTGCTTACATTCGCGTAAATACTGTGATTAACAATATATTAATGTTGATTAATTAATGAATTACTATTAATAACCAATCACAGAGCAGGACACACACATTCACAGAGAACTTTCCAGACTTGAGCAAGTTTTTGAATTGTGGGAGAAAATCTGAGATCTCGAGGAAACCTGAATTTTAGTATTAAAATATGTATATATTTATACTAGTAATAATCTACTGTTACCAACTTATTTCCAGCAAGACATTTCAGGGGATGAGGTAAAATAATTGCGTCGTGTTTATTATTCCCACACCGCGGTTGAAATTACAATATTTTGTTTTTAGGATTTTTGGTTGGTCAATCAATAGCGCTGTTGGGATAATGATGAAGGAGATCGATGGTTATCAAAGTGCCGCACTTTTTTCTTGATTCGCCTCTATTGATCCACCTTTTCTTTACTTTGCAAGCGTTTCTCTCGTGTCGTGCGGACTAGTGCGGCGAATAATTGTTCTATCGTTTACCTGCTTTGACAAAGCGCTTTATTTTTGGATGCTCAGAAACTGTTTGGAGATTGAAAAGCTTAATTTTTTCCTGCCTCCTTGTGAGAAGTTACGTCCCTACACTTCCTAAGGAGTAGCTGAAAACCATACTTGAGTAAAAGTACCTTACTGTAACAACTACTCCATTACACGTTACTAGTCACCTGTTCTAAGAATACTTGAGTAAAAGTACCTTACTGTAACACCTACTCCATTACACGTTACTAGTCACCTGTTCTAAGAATACTTGAGTAAAAGTACCTTACTGTAACAACTACTCCATTACACGTTACTAGTCACCTGGTCTAAGAATACTTGAGTAAAAGTACCTTACTGTAACAACTACTCCATTACACGTTACTAGTCACCTGTTCTAAGAATACTTGAGTAAAAGTCAATTTTAAAAGATCCCACGTATCTTTTTTTTAATTTTAAAAGTTCCTTCGTATTTTACTGAATTTAGGCTCAAAAGACACCAAGATATGTGAAAAACAAGAAACTTATGTTTTATTTCCTAAAATAGAAATGAAATTTAACCCCTCAGTATTTTTAAAATTACCAGAAAAAATACATAAAAAAGAACAAAAAGTCAGTCTGAGTCAAATGCACATGATTGAGTTGATAAACAGCATCCAGTACCTTCAGCATCCTGCAGATGGCGATATCACCTCGTCCGCACGAGAAATTAGAAAAAGTAGAGAAAGACGCCGACTTGTTGCGCACAATCACAATGTAACGAGTAACAGTAAGTGTCCATTCAAAAGTAGTGGAGTAAAGATGCATTTATTCAATCACAAAAGTAGTCAAGTAGTGAGCAAAAGTTACTTCCACACAACGTTTTTTTTATTTGACTTTTATTTTTCAAATTTTTGAAAAAATTGACATTTTTTAATTTTTAAAAACTCTTTTTTTTCTCTCTTATTTCCACATAGGGGCTTTGCGTTGGTCTGTGACTAAGAACTTGAACTTTAACAAGTACAAAATAGCCAAAAATACTTAAGTAAAGCAACAAAGTCCATTTACTCAAGTACTTTTTATCCCTGGTCGGACGAGTGATGTTTGTAGATGTCGTGCGAAAAGTTCTGGAACTGAGTTTGATGATGAGTAACGGAGTAAAGACAGGAGTTAATGAGAGCCGAGGTGAGGAGGAATGGAGGCTGATCATCTTGTCAAGGAGTGACAGATACCCAGAGTCTCCATTACTCGTCCAATCTCTCTACATCACACTTCTTCACTCACATTTCTCTCTTTTGATGAATCGAGATCCCGCACAAACTGGGATGAAACGAACGAGACTTATTTGGTTCACGGATTGTGGGATTAAAGATTAATAAGATAATTACAAAGTCCATTCTAAAATTGCGAAATAAAGCCGATGGCGTTTTTTATTGTCATTTTCGTGTGGATATTGCACAATCCAAGTTTGCCTTTGATTTTAAGTTGTGCAACAAACAAACAAACTTGATTTCTTTAAACACGACTTGATACAGCAAAAGGATTCAATTAGCGATGCAATGTATTTTTTTGCAAGAATCAAAACAATCAATTTGTTAATAAAGAAGAAAGTAAAAAAGAAACATATATATATGTTTGACGTTCATAAGGAACTGGGAAATAATATTGTTTTAAAAAATATTCAATAATTATTAATAATTATCACAATGTCATCAATGCTTGCTACACTATCCGTTCTTTATTTTCAGAAGATTGTTATTTATAACTGAGGACGTTTTTTTTTTGTAACTGACATCTTTACATATTTACAAAATGTACAAAAATCCCTCCATTTTTTTTTCGGCACATGGTGTGAAGTACTCAAGTATTTTACTCAAGTACTTTCCACCTCTCGCCCGTCTCTATTTTCCAGCTTTTCGCCTCAGAAAGCCTCTCTCGTGCCGTGACTCCATAAGTGAAAGTGCACATGTGCGGTGGGGACGTCCCCTGCTGCTGTTTTATCTGCGCTGGGCATTGGTGGTCGCTCCCTGACGGCGGCGTGTGGGGACGGCTATCGGTTTATCGATTGCAATCACAGGGCAGTAATTTGCTGGGGAGTGTGTGGATGTGATTAAATGCCCCGCGGTTCGGTGGCTGACGGGCTTCTCGGGCGAAACACACAAGACGCCGACGTGTTCTGCTTCGTTTCTGGACTGTGATTAAAACCGGAGTGACGGTTGCGAACCTCGATTTTTTGTATTCGATAGCGATCCTGATGACATCGGTGGCCGTTGGCGTCCAGTAATAGGGAGTAAGAATAGTTTGACAATTATTTTCTTATCGATTAATCAGTGTTTTTTTTTTTTCGATTAATCGACTAATTTGTCGATTATTATTACCCCACTTCAGTTAATCGCCTAATCTGTTGATGCCCCCCCCACAAAATAATCAACTACTCTATCAGGGTTTTTTCGATTAATCTACCAACATATAGATTCTTTTTCTGATTAATCGACTAATCTATCAGGGTTTTTTCGATGAATCGACTAATTTCTAGATTTTTTTTTTCTGATTAATTGACTAATCTACCGATTATTTTTTCTGATTAATAGACTACTCTACCGACAAATTTTCTGATTTTTCTATCGCTATTTTTTTCCCCCAGGACGATGATTTGTTCATAAAAATGTAATAAACATGCTAATTGGTTTTTAATTAGCACTGTTTTTTTTATTTTAAACACATTAAAAAAGGCAATATGAAACGTATGGGGCATAAACACACACACACCCAAACTGATAAAGTGCATTTAAATTCAGCCGACAACTATGTGACTTCAAAACAAAAGCTTATCTCGTACTAAGCCACACAGTACATTTCAATATCACTTACATGAAATTAATTTAGGCCAAATAAGACATACAAATTACAACATAAATTAGAAGGCCTTATATGTTCTCAACACAAAATCAGTGAAAAATGAAGTGACTGTATAGAATGAATTGACTGTGAACAGTGTGATTGACTGTAATTAATGTGCAAAATAAAATGTCCACCCTAAAAAAATCTAATCACATACAATTAAAAAAGTTAGCGTGTGTACATGCTCAGAGAGAGAGAGAGAGAGAGAGAGAGAGAGAGAGAGAGAGAGAGAGAGAGAGAGAGAGAGAGGATGGGGAGGAAGAAAGGCAGAAGGAAGAAAGAGAGGAAGGAGAGAAGGAGAGGAAAAAAAGGCATAGAGGTAGGACAAAAATTTTTTAGGGATTATTAAGGGATATAATAAATTATAAAATATAAATGAATTATAAAAAGATGAGTAGAGAGAGATAGGGAGGAAGAGAAAGAAAAAGAAAAAGAGGGGTCGGGGAGGTAATTAGAAAGGAAGGACCGTTGGATGGAAGGAAGAAAGGAAGAGAGGGAGGAAAAATGGAAGGAAGGAAAAACAATAAAAAAGGAGAGGGAATGGGGAGAAAGAAATGAAGTAAGGAAGAGTAGAGAGAGAAAGGGAGAAGGGAATAAATAGAGGGGGGAGAGGGGGGTAGGAAGGAAGAAAGAGAGGAAAAGGGGATAGTGGAAGGGCAAAAGGAAAGCAGAAAGGGAAGAAGAGTAGAGAAGAGAGAGAGAGGGAGGACGAGATAATTTGGAAGGAAGGGCGGTAGGAAGGAAGGAAGGAAGGAAGGACGAGAGGGAGGAAAAATGGAAGGAAGGAAAAAGATAAAAAGGAAGAGGGAGAAGGGAACGAATGAAGGATCTTCTGCCTTTTTATCTTTTTACTTATTTTCATTTTTCCTGGAAGTGAGAGAGAGAGAGAGAAAGAGAGAGAGAGAGAGAGAGAGAGAGAGAGAGAGAGAGTGAGAGAGAGAGGGAGTGAGAGAGAGGGAGTGAGAGTGAGAGAAAGGGAGGGAGGAAAGAAGAGGGTAGGAAGGAAGGAAGAGAGGAAACGGGGATAGTGGAAGGACAAAAGGAAAGCAGAAAGGGAGAAGAGAGAGAGGGATGAAGGAAATAGGTCTTATTTTCAGGGTTAGATGATGTTTGGTCATAATTATGTCATTTATATTTCACCTCCATCTCATCTCATCTCATCTCCACTCTTCATCCTCATCCTCACCGCTGAACGCGCCTGAGATTCCATCTCGTCGTTTTGTTCTCGTTTTGCATAAAACGCCTTTTGTAATAAACAGACGATCTTTGCGTTGCTCATCAGGAATTCCGAGCAGCTCCGGCCTTTCTGCTGTAAGAGTTTGTCCACCTCATTATATTCATCAGGCGCCTTCAGTTCCCAACTCAAGAGAAACAATTCCTCCTAATTGCAGTTGTGTTTCGCTACCTCGAGCTCCAGAGCAAAAGGTGTCGTGTGTAATTTTGCTAATGAGACCTTTGACCCCGCCTCTTCACGCCGGCGATTCCTTCTACGAGATTGTGATTAATCGGACCACGCCCGGCTTTTGACGCTCGTGTCCTGCGTGTTTTGTGGAGTTGTTTGTGTGAAGCGCCGATCCGTGTTGGATAAACAAAGGATTGAAAGCCGAGGCTAATTGGATAATCTCGTTTTCCGCGAGCGCGAATTCGACTCCGCTGACCTGAAACCAATGGCGGATGGCGTCGGCGCCGTAGCTCTTCGTTACGTTGCACTTTTGTCCGACGCTTTTGATGAATTGAGAACACGTACAAGCTGCGATGAAACGAACGACTTATTTTTTTCGATTCACGGATTGAAGATTAAAAAGCGACTTGCATAATTGTGGAATCAGACTAGTGCCAAAAATATCAAACGTAAAGTTCAAAGACACAAACGGAAATGCTTTACATTTGCGTTTTTTTTTTTTTTTCGCTTGCTTTTAAGTTTTTTTTTTTTGTTCGCAATCTTCACATTTTCATTTGAGACTTTTTTTTTCCAGGTTTTTTGTTTGCTTTTGTTTGCGTTTGGATTTTTGATACGAACAAAAATGCTTGACATTTACGTTTGTTTTTTTTTATTTGTCGCCTGCAATTAGGTTTTTTTTCCGCTCGTAATCTTCACCATTTGGTTTGAAACTTTTTTTTCCGCCTCAGATTTTTCGTTCGCTTTTTTTTTACGTTTGGATTTTTGACACGACCAAAAATGCCTCACGTTTACGTTGGTTTTTTTTTATTTTTTGCCTGCAACTACGTTTTTGTTTTTGTTTTTTTTTCACTCGCAATCTTCACCGTTTCGTTTGAAACTTTTTTTCGAAAAAAAAAAGAAAAAATCCATGTAAAAAATGTGAAAATGAAAAACAAAATGAGTAAAATAAATGTCACTAATAAAATCGAATTAAATAATCAATAATAACAAATAATCCTTAATCCTTAATTATTAATAATCATGAATAAAAAATCATTAAAGAAAAAACCTAAAAAAAACCCCATTTTTTGTTTTATTGTTTTAATTTCCAGATGTTTTTGGCTCGTCCAGAAAGTATTTTTTACACTGCAGATGTCCACAATGTGTTTCTTGTGAACGGTGTCACGTTCCCGACCCGTGATTGGATCAAGCCGAACCGAGACGAGACGTATAGCGGAAGAAAAACCTTTATTACCTCTAATGACAAAAGCAGGGTGGTGAGGGTCTCTCCAGCCGTCAGGTCGGGTTTCAGAACCGGCCTTTATATTATAAACGACTCTCCAGAGGATCTATAACGTCTGAACGCGCCACGTTATTTATTACTCGCCTGAAATTGTTCATAAATATCGAGCTGCAGGTGGAGGAAGGTCTTCATCTTCATCATTATCAGACACCTGCTGTAGATCTATCTATCTATCTATCTATCTATCTATCTATCTATCTATCTATCTATCTATCTATCTGTCTGTCTATCTGTCTGTCTGTCTGTCTGTCTGTCTGTCTATCAATCCATCCATCCATCCATCCATCCATCCATCCATCCATCCACAGTATATATCTATCTGTCTGTCTGTCTATCTACAGTATCTATCTATCTATCTGTCTATCTATCTATCTATCTATCTATCTATCTATCTATCTATCTATCTATCTATCTATCTATCTATCTATCTATCTATCTATCTATCTATCTATCTGCATATGTATATGTATACACATGTACACACTGTAGTTTGTTTTTTAGTTTGTATCCTCACATTTTATCCAACTGGTCTTTTAACTAACTAATTATCAAAACTAGGTCTGTTTTTGCCCTTGTGAATATCAGCATGTCTTTCATTTTTGGCTGAAAAAATATTTGATATAAATTAAATATGAAAGAGCAAATAAATACATGGTTGAGTAAATGACTGCTGGCGTGATACAGTAAATGAGTGATGAATGAATGAATGAATGAATGAATGAACGAGCGGAGTGATGAATGGCTGGATGAAAGTGTAAACAGGGTAGGTGATCCATATCACTAATGTCTCTTCTTCTTCTTCTTCTTCTTTTTTCCGGTGCTGCTCCTCTAAACCGACACATGATCAGGTAAGACACTGATTTATTTCTCTCCATTTGCGCTTTTCCTTCTTTTTTCTGCGTTCTTCATGCGTGTGTGAGACACGTGTGTCATCCCTGATCACAAGTAAATAAGTTTAGATCTATTATGGTAACGGGTGTTTTAGTCATGTGACACGCAGTCAAGTCAAGTTCTTCTTTTTCTCCTTGCTCCCTTTTTCTCTCGCCCCTCTTTCTTTTCTGTGATTCCTTCCCTCCTCCCTTCCTTCCTCTCTCACTACTTTTCCTTCCTCTTTTCATCCATCTTGTTTTTCCACCCATCCTTCCTTCCTCTCTACCTTTTTGTTTTTGTTTTTATGATTCCTTCTTCAATTATTTTCTTCCTTCTTTTCTTGCTTTCTCTCTTTATCTTTCTCTCTGTTTTTCTTCATTAATTTCTTCCTTTCTCTCTCTCTAGTCTTCCTTCCTTCCTCCCTCCCTACATTCCTCTTCCTTTATTCTTTTTTCCCTTCATTACATTCTTCTTCCTCTCGTCTTTCTAACCATTCTATTGTCCTAATTCACTTTTTTCTAACAATTATCTCTTTTTCTTCTTTCTTTCCTTCCTCCCTCTCTCTCTACTTTTCCTTCCTTTCTTCTTTCATTTTGTCCTTCCTTCCTACCTTTCTTCTTTCCTTCCTTCATTGCTCTCGCTCTTTCTCTCAGTTTTCTTCTTTCTTCTTTCATCCCTCCCTACCTTCCTCTCCCTTTTAATATTTTTTTCTTCCTTCCATTCTTTCTTCATCTCTTCTTTCTATCCATCCTATTGTCCTAATTCTATTCTTTCAACCCCTCTCTCTTTCTTTCTTATTTTCTTCCTTCTTCCCTCTATCTCCACCCCCCCTCCATTCCTTCCTTCCTGTCTCTTTCTCTCTTTCTACTCTTTCTTACTTTCTTCCTTCCTCCTAATCTTCCTCTTCCTTTTTATCTTTTTTATTTTCTTCCATTTTCCTCCTCTTTTCCTTCTTTCTTCCATCCCACTGTCCTTCCTTCCTCATTACCTCCCTCCCCCTCCCCTCTTTTTCTTGTCCTCTCTCTCTCTCTCTCTCTCTCTCTCTCTCTCTCTCTCTCTCTCTCTCTCTCTCTCTCTCTGATGCTGGTCCTGATGCTGCGTGAGTTGATGTCTAGTTTGGGATTTATTTGTGCTCTCGTGTCCTTGAATTGCTGGTTCTCACACATCGGAATCATCTTGGCATCACCGCGGCGCTTTGTTTTTCCATTTCAGCGATTGATATGAGGCGTGTTGTGTGCGAGATCAACTTCTCAGGCTTTACTCGCACGGCTGTAGTGAAGCTGCTCGTGTCCATTCGTCTTCACGGAGAAAACCTCTATTTCCTTTCCTCCAGTAATTTAAAGAGTGCAGAGCTGAGCAGATATTGATCCATCACTGTCCGGCCGCTGGAGCTGGAGAGCAACCGATAGCTGTATTAGTGTAGGGATTCAAATATCATCAGCACTGTGTGTCCGCTTAATACGTGGATGAATGGATGTGTGTGGAGAGAGAGAGAGAGAGAGAGAGAGAGAGAGAGAGAGATAGATAGATAGATAGATAGATAGATAGATAGATAGATAGATAGATAGATAGATAGATAGATAGATAGATCGAGAGAGACAAAGAGAGAGAGAGAGAGAGAGAGAGAGAGAGACAAAGAAAGACAGAGAGAGAAAGAGAAAGAAAGATAGAAATAGAGAGAGAAAGAAAGAGAGAGAGAGATCGAACGAGTGAAAGAAAAAGAGAGATAGATAGAGAAATAGCGAGATTAAAAGATAGAATGAGAGAGAAGGAGAGACAGAAAGAGAGAGAGAGAGAGAGAGAGCGTCATAGAGAAAAAGTGCGAGAGAGAGGAGGAGAGAGAGAGACAGTGAGTGAGAGCGAGAGAGATAAAGAGAGAGAAAGACAAAGAAAGATAGAGAGAGAAAGAGAAAGAACGATAGAAATAGAGAGAGAAAGAAAGAGAGAGAGAGTATGAACGAGTGAAAGAAAAAGAGAGATAGATAGAGAAATAGCGAGAGATTAAGAGATAGAGTGAGAGAGAAAGAGAGACAGAAAGAGAAAGCGAAAGAGAGAGAGAGAGCGAGAGAGAGAGAGAGAGAGAGAGAGAGAGAGAGAGAGAGAGAGAGAGAGAGAGAGAGAGAGAGAGGGCACAAAGCATCACGTTCAAGGTTTTCCACATCATTTTTCTCCACTCTGTCGTTCTTTCCCGTCAGGGTATTTTTTTCTCTTTATCTTTTTTTTTCTTCCCTCTCCACATCCTGGTCTTTAATTTTGGCTAATTATGCGCTTCATTCTTCTCAGTGGGTGCGAGGCAGTTGAATAATAGTCTGGAGAGCGAGAAGAAGGATGGTTCCTCCTGAGCCTCCATCACTTATCTTCCTCTTTAACCTCCAGCGTCACGGACACACACACACACACACACACCAGTCCTGCAATGTACTTGAGTAAATGGACTTCTTCATTCTTCATTACTGCTACATTACTTATTACACATTGAGTATTTTGACTACTTTGTACTTGTACTGAGTATCACAAATATAAGCAACTTTTACTCTCTACTTGACTACATTTGAGATTGAGTATCTGTATTTTTACTCCGCTACATCTTAATAGATTTTGAAATATTGAGGTTTCAACATTCCAGTTTTTTTCCAGTTCGAGAAGCTTCTCATTTTTGGTGTTTCTGAGCTTTAATTCAGTATGAATAAAATGAACATTCCTTAATTAATAATCAAAAAAGTTTTATGCTGTTAGGTTTTATCATATTGTTGTATTGTCTTTTGTAGCTGTGTTGTCACCTGTGTGTAGCACATTGTGTTTTTGTGTGTGAAAAGTGCTATATAAATAGCGTTTACTTAATATAAATAATCCATTATACTTACTTTTAAAATAGGATACTTTACGACTTCACAAAGTCTTCTTGAAATTGGTGACTTGTGGCTTGTAATGGAGTAAGTTTTCCAGTAACGTATTCCTACTTTTACTCAAGTATGGTTTTTAGGTACTCTTAAAACCATACAACTCTGATTCTTAAATATTCAGCAAAATCAACATTTCATGTTTAGAGTTCCATGGTTATTCTTCTCCTTTTCTTTCTACTTCTCTCTCATCTCTCCCTCTCCCTCTCTTTCTCTCTCTCTCATCTCTCTCTCATCTCTCTCTCTCTCTCTCTCTCTCTCTCTGTGTCTCATCCCTCTCTTTCTCTCTCATCTCTCCCTCTCTCACTATCTGTCTCTTTCTCTCTCTCTCTCTCTCTCTTTCTCTGTCACTCATCTTATTCTCTCTCTCTCTCTCTCTCTCTCTCTCTCCATCTATCTTCTTCATCTATAAAGTATCTTCTCAGCTGCTTTTACATCATCACCTCTGCCTTTTCCCTTGGTCTTTCTCTCAGTCTGTGTTTTATCTGTGTCTCTGCTCTGATTGTTCTGGGAACTGATCTGAACCGTGTGTGACGGCGCCTTTGTACAAGTGTGTGTGTGTGTGTGTGTGTGTGTGTGTGTGTGTGTTGAGTGTTTGTGGTCCTCGGTCATTTCTGACCCGTTCCGTCACTTTGCCGAAGCTCAATGTGACTCTAAGTCATCATCATCATCATCATCAGCAGCGAAACAAAAGCGCAGCTGCGCATCACGAGGCTCTTCTACCTCAGACTCCCTCGTGCGCTCCACGCCGGCGTTATCACTGTAATTACGTCTGTAATCACACACACGTGCAGCAGTGATCAACAGATGCTCTACAGGCTTCAACACACACCGACTCTACTGAGAGACGCAATAGCTGTGTTAGTCTAACACTAAATAAAAAGACAACGTAACAAAAACATATATAGTCATTAGGATTCAATAAGAATCAATAAGAATGTCAATTGATACGCAGTAAATAATATTTTAATTTATAAAATAATATCAGGAATTTAACTCAGGTCAAAGTGGCAAAAAGGTCAGCGTTAGAGAGAGAGAGAGTGAGTGTGTGAGAGAGAGAGAGAGAGAGAGAGAGAGAGAGA
>MU204446.1:27521630-27532299 GCA_017309775.1 Paedocypris sp. Pulau Singkep | reverse complement strand
GAGAGAGAGAGAGAGAGAGAGAGAGAGAGAGAGAGAGAGAGAGAGAGAGAGAGAGAGAGAGAGAGAGAGAGAGAGAAAGATGAAGAAGTAAAAAGAAGAAGAAGTAGAACAAGAACAAGAAATAAAAGAAAAAAAATTAAAAGAAAAAGAAGAACTAGAATAAGAAGAAAAAGAATAAAGAACCACAATAAAAAGAAGACTGATTCATTCATTCATTCATTCATTCATTCATTCAAGTACTCTTTCTCATCATTCTGTTTCCACCCATCAGTGTCCATCCACCATAAACCTCTCTTTATTAATTTATCTTTTCAGTTATCCATTCATTTGTGGCGTCTACCCATCCGTTTAGGTTTTTTTTTTGGTTTATCTGTGGCTTCAATCCATTTTTATCCATCAACTCTAAGTCTACTAAATTCGAGATGACAACAGTGGGTGCAAATAAATAATTCTTCAAGTTTGAGTGCATTTATATAGCGCTTTTCTCAGTTCGAGACCAATGATAGTCGCTAATTGTGCCCGGTGATTGGTTAATTAACAGCAGGTGTGTCCCGCCCCCTGGCCAGTGAGGCTGTGATTGGCTCCAGGTGTCCTCTCGGCTCTGAAGCTTCCACCATCCGTCTGGAGGTGTTTTTCTTCTCTGTGGCTAATCCCGAGCTCTGCTCTCGTGTCTCGTTGTGCTTTGTGGAGGATCGGGAGCAGCAGGCTCACATTTATCCACCAGATCTGTCTTGCGCTGACTCCGGATCAGCCACGGCTTCGGCAAATCTGCACAAATGAGCGGCGCCGCTGGAAGGGTTCGGAGGATCAGCCGGAGCGCAAAAGAGGAGCTGTCGAGAGGGAGAGAGAGAGAGAGAGAGAGAGAGAGAGTGAGAGAGTGATGGAGAGAGATAGAGAGAGAGAATGAGAGACAAGAGAGAGAAAGAGAGTGAGAGAGAGAGTGATGGAGAGAGAGAGAGAGAGAATGAGAGACTGAAAAAGGGAGAGAGAATGAGAGACAAGAGAGAAAAAGAGAGTGATGAAGAGAGAGAGAGAATGAGAGTGATGAAGAGAGAGAGAGAGAGAGAGAGAATGAGAGACTGAAAAAGGGAGAGAGAGTGAGAGAGATAGAGATGGAGAGAAACAGAGAAAGGGAGAAAGAGTGAGAGAGATAGAGATAGAGAGAGAGAGTGAGAGAGAGAAAGGGAAAGGGATAGAGAGGGAGAGGATGAGAGAGAGACGGAGAGAGTGAGAGAGATAGAGATAGAGAGAGAGGGTGAGAGGGAGAAATAGAAAGAGAGAGGAAGAGAGAGAGAGAGAGAGAGAGAGAGAGAGGGAGAGAGAGAGAGTGAGAGGAAAAGAGAGAGAAAGAGAGATGGAGAGATGGAGAGTGAGCGAGATGGAGAGAGAGAGAGTGAGAGAGATGCCAGAGAGACATTTGCACAATGTCATTTCAAGATGGCGTCTCTACTAGAGAGAGAAAAAAAAAAAACATCGCCATTGTGGGAGAATAGAGGTACATTTAATATTCCGGAAGCAAGATCTCTGAAACTAACTGGTGTTTTTATTGTGTTTTGTTTATTCGATATATAAAGAAGATTAATCGACTGTTTTACACACGTCTGGACTCTCGTCTCCATGTATGCTAGCGGTAAGAAAAAAACGCGCTTCTTTCCTACAAAATCAAGACTAGATCGAGACTAGACCCTCATCTAGTCTCGGCAGCACTGTAATGAGGAGAGAAACACGCATCTGGAGGGGTTTACTTCAGACTTTCTAACTGACTCGGCCTCAGATTCCACCTCTCAGCTTCAAGTCTGAATCATTTATTGCGTCCGACAGCGGCGCCGCTCAGCAGAATAATACCTTCTGACTCGCGCGGAGGCGATCTGGAGGCGCGGGCTTGTTTAGTTGCACGTGATCGTTTCTTTTTTTTTTCCATTTAAGTCAACAATGCGCAATATTTTTCAATTCATATTCTTGATCTTTATTTATTGTTTACCATTGTGGCTGCTGCAAAATGTACATTTCTCATTGTTGGGACAAATAAAGTTTTCTTCTTATTCCTCTTCTTCTTCTTCTCCTCATTTTCTCCTTCTTCTCCTCATTTTCTACTACTTCTACTTCTTCTTCTTCTTCTTCTTCTTCTTCTTCTTCTTCTTCTTCTTCTTCTTCTTCTTCTTCTATTTCTTCTTCTTATTCGTCTTCTCCTCATTTTCTCCTTCTTCTTCTCCTCATTTTCTAGTACTTCTTCTTCTTCTTCTTCTTCTTCTTCTTCTTCTTCTTCTTCTTCTTCTTCTTCTTCTTCTTCTTCTTCTTCTCTTCCTTATTTTCTCCTTCTTTTCATCATTTTCCCCTTCTTCTTTTCCTATTCTTTGTCTTTTTCATCATCATCGTCATCATCGTCTTCTTATTATAATTATTACTCTTCCTCTCCTCCTTCTTCTTCTTCTTCTTCTTCTTCTTCTTCTTCTCCTTCTTCTCCTTCTTCTTCCTCCTCTTCTTTTTCTATTCTTTTTCATCATCATCATCATCATCATCATCATCATCATCATCATCTTCTTCTTCTTCTTCTTCTTCTTCTTCTTCTTCTTCTTCTTCTTCTTCTTCCTCTTCTTCTTCTTCTTCTTCTTCTTCTTCTTCTTCTGTTGTGGTGGAAGGTGTCGGTGCGATAATGTGAGGTGGTTGTGGACACGTTGCTCTCTCGCTGAGGCGGTGGGACGCAGGTTTATGCTTCAGCTCACGACATCCGAACTGACATTGTGAATTTGACAAGCCCGAGTCTGTTATACATAATGCATTGCACGGCTTCCCTCCGCCGTATACACAGTTTCCCTGCATACCGTATTTACGCAAATATAAGCACACGTTTTTTTTTCCAATTTTTGCGGCTCAAAAACTTGTGAGAACCAGTGAGCAGCAAAGCATGATGGGAGGTGTAGTTACGGCCGCAAGATTAGATTATTGTTTTATTATTTTTAAGTAAAACAATATTGAAGTGATACGAGTCACAAGTTAGGTTTGTTAAATAAAGAAAACATAGTCGTATAAATAGAAAATTAACGTCATTTAGCCAGAAAAAAAAAACAATCACGGCTTTTTTTTTTGCACAAGTTAGTTTTGGTAAATAAAGTAAACAATAGCATTTTAAAGGAAGAATTGACGTAACTTAGCTAGAAAAAAAAAAATTTGCACAAGTTAGATTTGTTAAATAAGGAAAAGTAATAGTCGCTTAAAGAGAAAATTTACATAATTTAGCCAGAAACAAACAAAACAATTGTGCCTGTTTTTTTTTTCTTTCTTTCACAAGTTAGGTTTGTTAAATCAAGTAAACAATAGCATTTTAAAGAAAAAATAAACGTAATTTAGGCAGAAACAAACAGAAAAAAAAAGTGCCTGATTTTTTTTTTTTTTTTGCACATGTTAGTTTTGCACATGTTAGTTAGGTTTGTTAAATGAAGAAAAATATATCATTAACCAAAAAAATGTATTTTTATAACGTAATTTTAAAGAGAAAATTAACATAATTTAGCCAGAAACAATATATATATATATATATATATATATATATATATATATATATATATATATATATATATATATATATATATATTCTTTTTATTTTTTAATTTTAGGGGGGTGCTTATATTTGCGTAATTACGGTATTATCTCCTGGAGAAGATCTCCGTGGTGTCTTCTGGAGGTGATCAGTGGGTATGCCCGTGATCACGGTGTCAGACGAGGATGGTGGGTGACGCTTCTGACAGTCAGTGGTTGGGGGTCCGTGAGCGTGTGAGGGATGAGCTGACACTCGGCTTCAGCCTATCGATTAGAAGCTCCGCGTCAGGATTCACGGGCTCCATCCGTCTCCGGCCTGATGGGGAAGTTGTCATCGCTCCGTCAAAGATCCGCCCACTCCATCGCTGTGATTTACAGCCCACTGGAGTCGTTCCTCCGTGTGTGTGTGTGTGTGTGTGTGTGTGTGTGTGTGTGTGTGTGTGTGTGTGTGTCGGTTTTATTCATGATTCTAGTATAAAAACCAATTAAAACCACAGGGTTCTTGAAGAACAGGTTATTTCGTTTTTTGTTTGTTTTTTATTCAAATTAAAAACAAACAAACAAAAACTGTTTTTTAAACCCTCCTATGTTCTGCTCAAATAGAGTTTTCAAAGTTAATAAATATTTAAAAAATACTTAAAACTTCTCCTGATTGGCTTATTTGGTGTGATTATCATATAAATAATATAACTACTCAGTTGACACATGTCTACATGTTACAAAGATACTGTTTGGGTCAAATTGTCCCGAGGTTAAAAGTTTAAAAATAATCAAATACATAATTTAAAGTATTTTTTCCACTTTAAAACTTTTCAAGGCTTGTCTTACTGTAGTTAGTGTAATCTACATATAAACAAAAAAATGTTTCAGTTGACATATTTGTAACGCCTGCTACATGTTTTTGTTACAAAGATGATGTTCAGATCATTTTGACCTTTTAGTTTAAAAATAGTTAACAAAAATTACTTAAAAGTATTTTTTTAAGTACTTAAAAGTATTTTTTCTCTTTGAAACGTCACCTGCTTGTCCTAGTTAGTTACATATTAAATAAAAATATTTCAGTTGATATAGTTGTAACGCCTTTACATATAAAGTATGTATAATGTAAATATATATATTGTATCATATATTTGTCATGTATTTATATAACATATATGTTCTAAAAATAGCATTGAGCAGTGAAATAGAACATTGAGCAGTGTTTTGTCTTTACAATAATATCTATCAGCATTTTAGACATTGTGATTTTTTACATGTTCTAATCACTCGTTTAACCCGTGACACTGACTGACTTTAACGTGATTTGGCATCCACTTCTACATGTGATGTCATTCGGCGGAGTAAAGGATTACATCATTTTACTAGTGGCGACCTTTTCCCTTAAAGGTCGTGATTTAAGAGGCTTGTGGAGCGATAAAAGTACGTGTAGTGTTGCTGTGTTGGGCCCGGCGAGGCTTCAAACGCCAGTCTTAAAGCAAAAGTGTGTGTGTCTGATGTTTATCTGAGTCCACACACACTTCCTGTCTCCACGTACGTCGTTCGAGACCAATGTTCTCTCTCACATCCCATCAAAATGTTGTTTTTTTTCCACAGAGTTGCCGTTGCCTTGATTAAATCTCCCGTTTGAGAAAAACGAAACACACACTCTGCGAGACGGCGATATGGAAGCGTGGAGAAAAATGAAAAATTCCCTTTCTTCACCCGTGATTTTATTATTATTAAAACAAACTAATCAGAAAATGAGTCGATAGGTTTAGAATAGATTACTAGTCGATTAATCGACTTGTAAATAGCAACTACTAGTTATCGGTTACGTAAATGCGTCGACGCGTTAATTAAAAACCAAAAAGCATGCTTATTTAATTTGTATTAAGAAATAACCGTTTGGGCAAAAATATATTAGAAAATTTGTCGAGCGATAAGTCGATTAATCGACTTGTAATTAGAGCTGCAACGACTAGTTATCGGTTACGTAAATGCGTCGACGCGTTAATTAAAAACCAAAAAGCCTGCTTATTTAATTTGTATTGGGCAAAAACATATTCGAAAATTAGTCGATCGATTAGTCGATTAATCGACTTGTAATTAGAGCTGCAACGACTAGTTATTGGTTACGTAAATGCATCGATGTATTAATTAAAAACCAATAAGCCTACTTATTTAATATGTAATGTTCAAAAACATATTCGAAAATTAGTCGATCGATTAGTCGATTAATCGACTTGCAGTTAGATATGCAACGACTAGTTATCAATTATGTAAATACGTCAACTTTGACGTTAATTAAAAAACAAATAGCATGTTTATAAAAATGTTTTCCAAATTTTCCCAAAATAATTGTTTGGGCAAAAAGCGAATCGGAAAATTAGTCGATTAATCGACTAGTCATCGATTACGTAAATGCGTGGACGCAAAAAAAAAATGCCATCAAACCCATCAAAATGTTTGTCTTTCACCGAGTTGCCGTTGCCTTGATTAAATCTCCCGTTTGAGAAAAACGAAACTCGCTCTCTGCGAGACGGCGATATGGAAGCGTGGAGAAAAATGAAAGGCTGGCATTCCTCACCCGTGATTGTATTATTGCGCCCGGCACGGCTTGACCATCGCCATCCTCGCCGCCTTATCTCTCGCTCGCTCTCTTCCTCCCGTAAAGGATGAGCAATAATAAATGCCAGTCATTGCTTAACACAGGTAAATAAATCAGCTGGAGGAAACGTAATAAATGTTTCGGCTAATCACAAGCTCTTCCGGTAAACAGCGCAAATGGACGGCGACTGGCTTTTATTCCTCTGCGGACGTTGAAGCTTTTGCCGCTCGACTTTGTGTTTCTCTCTCTGATACACAAGCCTGATAAGTGAATTAGTTTCTCTGAGCGGAGGCCGTGTGTCTCAGGAGCGAGGGATAAACAGCATTTAAAAAAAAAACGTGTATTTTGCCGCCATGATGATTTATTGACAAGCCAAAAGATCTTGAAATGACACAATAAATCTTGGGTTTTTTTTTTCCTGACAAGATATATTAACTATCTTAGAATTAAGAGATGATTCGTTAGCTTGTTTTAAGTCAATAGATCTTGTTTCAAGTCGTCTTACCAAGTAAAATTTTCCCACCCCTTTGGCAGATCATTTTACTTGATTTACTTGACTTTTTTACTCATTTTGTTTTTTACTTCCTTATTTTTTCACATGCATTTGTTGCAGTGTGGGAACGAGTGTTGTCAAAAATACAGATGTTTCGATTAGTAGTAGATCTGCACGAATCTGGATAAAAATAAAATCACGATTTATTTTGCTTAAAATAAAGATCACGGTTCTTTCTGGATATTTTATTCTTTTAAATATTCAACCCCTGAAAATCTGGTTTTCAAAAATCAATATAATAAAATCGATTTCTTATAATACTTCAAAAGTAAATACATTGAATGAAGTATATCGTAATCATGACATGTAATGTAAAAGTATTGTTGTAAAGACAAAAAAAATCACCATTAATCGTATAATTGCTGAATTAAAATCGTGAAGGGGTAGAATCAAGATCGCGATCTTTTAACGATTCATCGCGCAGATCTAAGAAGAATCGGCACTGAAAAATCTGAAACGATACAATAGTGTGACCCAAAAGTATCAATATTATCCAGTTTTAGATTCATTTTTTGCAGTTTTATTTATTGCTTCACTTTATTGTCGTGAGATTCCTCATTCAGACACATGTTTATGTCCCACTCTTGTTATTAATTTAGTTATGTACGAAAAGAAAAGCGAAAGAAAAGCGACACTAAAATTGTTGCAGTTTTTCCTCGAGGTATTGAAAATGCTATCGAGAATTGGAACTTTACTAAGTGTCGTATCGAAATTGCTTTTTCTAGTATCGTGACAAAACTACTGGGATACAATGGGCGGCTAAACAGGTTCAGACGAGTGTTTTACTCTTCTTCTCTGGTCTGCACCGCCGTGAAGAATTGATTTTAAGCCACTTCGCACCGCTGTAAAACAAGATGCCGACTGCTCGCCATTGGCAACTTCAGATGGAATTTTCCGGAGCTGATGTTGTAAGCGTGGCGTCCTGTCCGGCTTCGTCCTCGGGGACGCTTTCATAACTGGGAAGGTTATTACACAAACTGTCAGGTTGATATTTCATCGATGGAGGAGGTTAGAGTCAACCCGCACACACCCTACGCCAAAGCTGATGTATTTATTACCATAATTTATCATTATAACGATTTTTTGTTGCATTTTTTTTGCTGTTACGATGAATGGCGGCACTGTAGTGGGCGGAGTCAGAGTGATCGAGATAACTCATGTTCAACTACAATGTTGCAGCTGTCAGTTTGTGTTGTTGTTTACAATAGCAACTGTTATTGCAGTTTGTTACAGTTACAGTATTTTATGATACAAATATAAAGTGCTTAACTCAAAGATTTTTGTGGGTATTAATTGTGACTTTTAATTAATTGGTCACTGTGAAACTATAGTTTCAAATTCATTATTTTAAGTCGTTGTTTATGAATAGCTTTTTTTTTACATTTTCACTTAGTCCATAATCTTCTTATTTGTGTACAATGTCCCAGTCACTTCAATCCAATCAACACTTCAGTTTTTTTTTTCTTTGATCTGATGTGATCTGAATTATTTAAAATTTTCCTGATTTGATACCTATTTTTTCAGTTTTTTAGACAGTCAGACAGACACACACACACACACACACACACACACACACACACACACACACACCAATACAACCCCCTCAAAAAAGACTCCAACCACCCCCAAAAAAGACAAAGGTCCCCACAAGTGCCTAAAGGTCCCCACTTTAATATAAAAACCGAACACCTGGGCCCCACTTTGACCTTTAATCACAATCACACACTCCAAACATGCTCAAACACATTAAAAACACTCCAAACAAAACCGCAAGCACTGAAAAAGACACTCACACACACTTTGACAGACCCACTCACTCACTCACACACACACACACACACACTATTGAGACCTGAAGAACCATCTCCTGGTTTATTACGCATCTTAATAAATATGATTAAATCATTTTGTTAGATGTTGTTGGACGCTACGACCCAGAAATTGAATAAACCGTAATAAGCAAATGGAATGGAATCCCCTAATATTTTTTTATTTCTCAATAGCGTTTAAAGCGGTTTAGAGAGCTTGGCCTTTCCCTGCTCTAACTTCCCGTTGGGAAACAATCAATGCTAACATTTTTTCATTCAATCTGCATCGACTAAATTATTTCGCGCTACTGTTTTCGTCCCGAAAGTATTTGTGGGTCTGGCGTCCCCTGATGTCGGGTCAATATGAACAAAGTCTGGCCGTGCTGCAGACGCGCGAGGAATGTCTAATCATTAGTACAGACTTTAACCTTCTACTCGCCGCCTGTGGAGTAAAGTACTTGAGTAAATAGACTTTATCATTTTACTTAAGTATTTTTGGCTGCAGTGTACAAGTACGGAGTATCAAAACTAAAAGCAACTTGTACTCTCTACTTGACTACATTCGTTTTTAATCTGTATCTTTACTTCACTACATTTGAATAGACACTTCGTTCCATTTTGGTGGACGAGGTGATATCGCCATCAGCAGGATGCTGAAGGTACTGGATTCCTTGTTATCAGCTCAATCATGTCATTTCAATCATGTAATTTACAATTGCTGACTTATTGTTTTATTTTATATATTTTGCTCCACCCTTTTTAAACATTGAGGTGTTAAATTTCTATATAATAATAATAATGAGGAAATAAAACATCATTAAAAAAAAGAGATTAAGAATTTTTCACATAACATAAGAGTCTAAATTCAGTACAGGTGTTTTGAGAAGTGCTTCTAAAATTGGATACTATTTAAACTTTTACTTTTACTTTTTAAAGTCTTCATGGAATTGGTGACTTGTATTTAAAGCTACAATGACTAGTCATCAATTACGTAAATACATCAACGTTACTTAAAAATCAAATAGCTATAATAAATAATGTTTATTTAATTTTTATAGTTACATTTTATGATTATTTAACACGAAATCATTTGGGCAAAAAACTATTCGGAAAATGTGTTGATATATTAGTCGATTAATCGATTTGTAAGTAGAGCTGCAATGACTAGTTTTCAATTACGTAAATACGTCAACGCAAAAAAAAAAAAAGTAGACGTTAATTAAAAACCGAAAAGCATGTTTATTTCATTTTTATTAACTAATAATCATTTGGGGGGAAAAAATTGGAAAATTAGTCAATAGATTAGTCGATATATCGACTTGTAATTAGAGCTGCAACGACTAGTTATTGGCTACGTAAATGCATTGACGAAAAAAAAAAAAACTCAACTTTAATTAAAAACCAAAAAGCATGCTTATTAAATTTTTATGAACAAATAATTATTTGGGGAAAAAAAATAATCAAAAAATTAATCAATATATAAGTCGATGGATCGGAAAAAAAAAATAAATATATCGATAGTTTGATCGTCAGCTACTATCGTTAAATTACCGTTAGCTACTGCCCTACTCTTAATGGAGTCCTTTTTTACAGCAAGTCGCCCGAACTTTTACTCAAGTATAATTTCAAACGACTCTTTACACCTCAGCTACTCCCAGTCAGCTTCAGGACTTTACCAGGGCTTTGAAAAGCGAAAGCCCGTGTGATGTGTGAACTCCGAAGCCCCTCGCCTTCATTACCCACCCACCGGGGCGAGAGAAGCGGCGCTCAGACCTCACAAGACAACAAACCAGGCGCAAACTAGGTTGCTTCCTGCCCCCCCCCCCCCATCACCCCGCGCTTGACAAATGTAATTTATTCATCCGCGCGGTATAAATAGCGTATTGATATGGCCGGCCTGTTTGTCAAGCGGCGGCTGTCACAGGAAGTAGGCCGGACCGGGGTCTTCACGCTGGAGATCACGGACCTCACAACTTCTCAAAGTGGAACACTGATTCCCTCAAAGTTCCTCTGGCTCCCTCCTTCCCTCCCTATCTATCTATTTATCTATCTGTCTATCTATCTATCTATCTATCTATCTATCTATCTATCTATCTATCTATCTATCTATCTATCTATCCATCCATCCATCCATCCATCCATCCATCCATCCATCCATCCATCCATCCATCTATCTATCTATCC
>MU204446.1:27497715-27515998 GCA_017309775.1 Paedocypris sp. Pulau Singkep | reverse complement strand
TTTTTTTTTCTTTTGTGTGTGTGTGTGTGTGTGTCAAAAAATCTTTAAAACGGTTTAATGTAAGTTTGAAACTGCCTTTACAATATATTGTATAGAAAGTTTTCTGGCTGCTTCATTCTGCCAGTCTGTCTGTCCATTTTTCCATCCATCGATCCATCTATACATCCATCCATCCATCCATCAATTGACTTTTCATGTTTGTTCATCTATCCTTCCATCCATTCATCCAACTATCCATCGATTTTTCAGCCTGCCTGTATGTTCATTCATTCATTCATTCATTCATCTTTCTTACAGTTTGTCCATTCATTCATTCAGTCATTAATTTATCTTTCTTCCAGTTTGTCCATTCATTCATTCAATCATCCATTCATCCTAACATCCATCCATCTTTCTACGTGTCTGTCCACTGATCTGTCAATTTAAACATCCATCCATCAATCTTTCTTTCAGTTTGTTTGTTGGTCCATTCATTAATTCATCTTAACATCCATTCATCCATTTTTCTGTCTGTCTGTCTGTCCATCCATCCAGTCATCTTTTTATTGTCTATAAATCTGTATGCCCGTTTGTAAATCTGTTCGTCCATTCTTCCTTCTATCCATCCGTCTGCCTGTCTGTGTGTCCATTCATCCATCCATTCATCCATCAATCTGTCCACCCATCCTTTCATCCATCCATCCATCTGCCTGTCTGTGTCCATCCATTCCTCCATCCATGCATTCATCCATTCGTCCGTCCATCCATGCATTCATCCATCTGTCCATCCAATCATCCATTCATCCATCCATCAATCTGTCCACCCATCCTTTCATCCATTCATCCATCTGCCTGTCTGTGTCCATCCATCCACCCATTCATCCGTCTGTCCATCCATCTATCTATTCATCCATCCATCCATCTGCCTGTCTATGTGTCCATCCATTCATCAATTCATCTTGCTCTCTGTTTTCTTTTATTTTTCATTTAAAGCTCTTAAACGGAATGTGTTTAACACACTAGTTGCACGTTTCATGCGTCAATATAAAGAAACGCAAATTGCGAATGGCGTGCGTCGTTCCCCACACGTGTAATTTATCCGTCATGGCTCCGCGAGAGAGTCGACCCGTACGATTATCCCGCTTATTTCACGGCGTTTTACATCCGCCAGTGTTCAGGAAACAAACCATCCGCTAGTTTGTAAATGTGTATTCTTTACCCGCGCGGAATCAGTGTGGCAATCACACACTCGACGCAAAGCAAACACACACACCGAGAGAGGATGAGAAGAGGAGGAGGAAGAAGACATTTTCGGAAAGATGGAGATGCCAGTTACTTTCTATCTATCTATCTATCTGTCTGTCTGTCTGTCTGTCTGTCTGTCTGTCTGTCTATCTATCTATATATCTATCTGTCTGTCTATTTATCCATCCATCCATTCATCCATCCATCCATCTATCCATTTATCTGTCAGGTCCATCCAGCATGCATCTATCTGTCTGTCTGTCTGTCTGTCTGTCTGTCTGTCTGTCTGTCTGTCTGTCTGTCTGTCTCTCTGTCTATCTATCTATTTCTATCTGTCTTTTTCTAAATTGCGCACCCGATTGCTTTACAGATTCGAATCAACTGTTCATACTTTCCTGAAAAGTCACTGTATAATCACTGTATCTCAAAGTGATGTCGTTTTGCCCCGCCTCCGTAACCCCGCCCACCCCCTGCAGTATGCGTCCCTTATTTTTTGGTATTGAAGGTGTATTGTATTGAACACACACACACACACACACACACACATGTATTAGTTGTTTTACTCTTCACTCTACACACGGCGCTGGTGGTGATGATGTCATAGATGATGTCAGAGGCGGGTGGGGCTGTGGGGTCTGCAGCTGGATACCGTGAGTGTGTGCAGCTGTCACCATGGAAACAGAGAAGCTTCAGGTCGTCGAGAGCGAGACGTTCTGTTCCAGGTGTCGTTTCCTTTTCATGTGGAGGATGTCGAGTGATTGGCTTATCAAGTTGATTACTCACTTTATTTGAGGGGGAAAAAAATCCTTATCTTTTTAACTTCACCTCTATAATGTACAGAGTCTTGTCTGTCATCTATCCGTCTGTCTACCCAACAGTTTATTTATCTATCTATCTATCTATCTATCTGTCTGTCCGTCCGTCCTTCCATCCATCCATTCATCCATCCATCCATCCATCTATCTACCTATCTATCTATTTTTCTATCTATCTATCTATCTATCTATCTATCTATCTATCTATCTATCTATCTATCTATCTATCTATCTATCTATCTATCTATCTATCTATCTATCTATCTATCTATCTATCTATAGGTCTGTCTGTCTGTATATTATCTCTATATCAGTCAGTTTATCTATCTATGTATCTATCCGTCTGTCTGTCTATCAATCTGTCAATTCAATGTCTAATCTGTCTAATCGTTAAGTCGTTCTGCCTATTTATCTGTTTATCAGTCTCGTTTATATGTCTGTTTGCCTGTCTTTTTATTTTTGTAGTAATGTATATCTACCAGCCTGTCTGTCTGTCTGTCTGTCTGTCTGTCTCTTCATCTGTCTTTCTGTCCATTGCTTAGTCCATCAATCAATCAATCATCATTTACTGTTTCTGCCCGACCAATCACAAGCAATGAATTGATCATTTTCATTGTGCAGACTACGTCATTGAGTTATATTTAGTTTTTTTTGGAAAACTAATTTACAGTATTTTCTGGACTATAAGCCGCACCTGTATATAAGCCGCATCCGCTCTTTAAACGATTTTGAATTGTAAATGTACATGTATGTAACTAAATAAATCCTTTCCTAACCTGCATTTTAGCACGGCAGCAACTTTGCTGATTAAAACGGGACAGAAAAAAAAGAGAAAATAAATGGTATCTACCGTATTTATCTTCATTATCAAAAAATTGTATAAGCCGCATGGTTCAAAACCTATGAAAAAAGTAGCAGCTTATAGTCCAGAAAATACGGTAGTTTAGGACTGATATTTGTTACTTATTGTTTTGTTTTTTCACTTCACCGCACTTTTTTGGACACAGAGAGAGCGATCGGAAGCCTGTGCCATGGATTAGCCGGCGCTCATTAGCTGACTAGCGCTTGCAGGTTTAAACTAGCCGGACAGGAAGCAGCCGCGCCCACACGTGTGAAGTGAAAGCTTTGCTTTAAACAGCTGATAATGAAGAGCCGCGCTGGCCGGACGCCGCCGGACTCGCTCAGCGTGAAGAAAAAACCCATTATTGCGCCTCGCACCTAAAAGCAATCCACACTTATTAATATTTAATAAGCTCTCCTTTATCTTTTAATCAAGTGCGGTAAAAAGTGGAAAGGATGAATTAGACTGAGAAGAAAGGAGAAATCACTTTAATGAAATGAAGTGCGGCGGCGTGTCATTAGCGGGATGTTCTGAGGACGCCGCGCCTCAATCTACCGCGCCGCGCCCGTTTTAGCGGCCAATCACGTCTGTTCGGTCCCGGTCACGTCCTTATATGGAGCTAAATGGAATCCCGAGGTCAACCGGGGTCAGTTCTGGTCCAGTGGTCTGAGAGGCGGAGTTGTGATTGAAAGGTCGCAGGGTCAAATCAGGGACTGCAAAAAATCCACGTGAAAAAGTTTGAAATTAAACGACTAAATGAAATAACTAAACTAAAATAATACTAAATGAGCAAACAAATAAAAGCTTAAATCCAAGTAAAATGATCTGCAAATGGGCCGAGATGATTTTACTTTGGACGACTTGTTTTCTTCCAAGACCTGTTTTCTTGAAACCAGCAAATGAATCGCTTTCTCTCTTAATTCTAAACTAGTTCATTTTTGTCTTGTAAGAAAAAAAAAATCGTTATTATATTATATATACCGTATAATAACTATTTTTTTCTATGTGTTTTAATAGATGTGAGCTTTATTGAAGGGTTAAAGTCAGATTTTGCTTGGGTTCCGAATAGGAAATAAAACCTCACGTCATTGTGATGCGGCTGCTGGTGGCTATTAGTGTGTGTGTGTGTGTGTGTGTGTGTGTGTGTGTGTGTGTGTGTGTGTGTGTGTGTGTGTGTGTGTGTGTGTGTGTGTGTGTGTGTGTGTGCGTGTGTTTGTGTGTGTGTGTGTGTGTGTGTGTGTGTGTGTGTGTTTCACAGGTTGTCTGATTCTCTTTCTCTCTCTCTTTTCAATGGTTTCGCTTTCTTGTTCACTATCATGTCTTATCATGTCTATCATATCTGTCTTACATTTAAAAAAAGAAGTTTAACTGATAAAGTTAGCTCTTTTTATTGTATTTTGTTGGTTTAAAAAATGCTTTGTTTACATTTTTATACCTGGAAAAATATTTTAAAGGTTTTTAAAAGTATCTCTCTCTTTCTCTTATTTTTAAAATGTTGAATTTAGCTGATGAATTTTGTTATTTTTAAAATGTGTTTTATTGGTTTACAAAACCTTTTTATAACTGAAATGCATTTTAAAAGGTTCTTAAAAGTCTCTCTGTCTCTCTCCCTCTCACTTTCTCTCTCTTTCTTTTTCCCTGAAACTACAACGACAATCACTTTCTTTGCTAATGAGATTTATCATTTTTTAATGAGTGATTCCTGCTTCGTCATGGCCGCTCTCAGCACTTCTGTGTTGACTGGTTATCAGTCGTAGGAACTTTTCGTTGGAGAAGATTGGAACAGGATTTAGGTCACATGACAGGCTCTGGGAATCTATTAGGAGGGATTTTCTTCTGATGCCGGAGTAAATATCATGTAATATTTAGCTTGCAGTATCTTTACCAGCGTGTGAGTGCGTGTGTGTGTGTGTGTGTTCGACTTCTTCGTTCTTGAATGCAGCATCATTAGAACATACAAACTCCACACAGAAGATCCGACCCGGTCGAGAACTTGAGTCTTGATAGGTTTTTTATTATAATTTAACAATAGGCTGAATAGATGTCGATTTATTAATTAGCAATTTATTTTTACAATCGGTCCAGAATCCACATCGTTCTTCATCCCAGCAGAGCCGATCCACTGAAGATCTCAGACCTTGAAAACAGAATAAGAGCCTTTAAACTACAATGTGATAGTTTATATTAGTTGATAAGTTGGATAAGTTGATGGCTGATATGGGAAGTCCACAATATGGAAGTCCAAAGCGATCAATGTTCTTGATTATCAATCTATCAATCTTGCAATCTTTACGTTTTTATTTGAACATTTTTTTTTTTTTTGGACTTCTGGCGGACCTTACTCTGATTGGCTGGTGAGAATGTGATTGGCAGCTGCTTGACCAGGAAGTGTGGTAGGTTTAGTGAGCACATACACACTTTCAGAAGATTGCAAGAGAAAAAAAAAAAAACGTAAATGTGAAGCATTTGATTTCATCGAAGCATCGTAGATTTCTTAGACATTTCCGTTTGATAATTTTGTCACTAATCTGATTCCATACCACAAAGTCTGTACGTCGCTGTAGATAAAAGCTCCAGTCAAACACACGTAATGTGATTTAAATGCATCATGACGGAGGGTTTCGGTTCCAGGCGTCTGATTCGGGCCTTTCTGTGCGGTTCTTGTCATGGTTCTACGGTCATTTGTCTGCTGGATTGAAGAGACGGCTTCTCAGTCTTGGCTTAAACTGATCCGAGTTGAAGTGTGAAGATCCGAATGAGAAGATTCCACTTGTTTGTTTTTCATGATGATTCTTGGCTTATTTCACGAGTGTCATGTGCTGATGTGTAAAACGCCTCATTATAAGCAGATGCTGTGTGCGGAAGGCTAATGATGATGGTATTAGCATGCTGCTCACGCTAATGCCGCCTTTGGATCTGTAACGGAATGCCTCAAAAACATCACGTTTCAAAAAATGCATATATTTCTTAAATAAGATACAGCTAAGAGCATCTTTTTATTCTTATTCTGCGTTACGGGGAGATGAAGCCAATCTCAGCGTCTCTGAGCCTGAAGATGATTGGATGGATACACACGCTGGATAAGTGACGGACCAATCACAGAGCAGGAGAAACTCTGGATCTATGGCCGACCAATCACAGAACTGGACATACATACTGGATCATTGGCCGATCAATCACAGAGCTTGAGAAACTCTGGATCTATGGCCGACCAATCACAGAGCTAGACATACACACTGGATCAATGGCCGACCAATCACAGAGCTTGAGAAACTTTGGATTATAGGCTGACCAATCAAAGAGCTGGACACACACACTGGATCATTGGCCGACCAATCACAGAGCAGGACGCACACTCTGGATCAATGACCAACCAATCACAGAGCTCTAAAATCACAGAGCTGGAGAAACTTGATCAATGGCTGACCAATCACAGAGCTGGAGATACTCTAGATTATTGGACAGCCAATCAAAGAGCTGGACAAATATTGGATCAGAAGCTAATTAATCACACAGCTGTATAATGCACATTTTATATATATACACAATATATAAACTAAACTAAATTAATAAATTAATATATGTATACGCACAGTAGATACAATCAGTAAAAAAATATATATAGTCATCACACTATACTAATTATTTATACTAATCAACTAATTAAATTGTTACATGATGATTATAAGAACATTATTTATACCGTACATACATTTCTTTTTTTACCATTTTTTTCTACAACAATCTCCCCTACTTTCAACATTCAGACTTAAAATATCCTAAAAAAAATCAGCCTTTTCCTTTCACCAACAATGACGGTCCGTCCCATCGTCCAGCAGAAGAGCTTCTTAACTCGCGCTTCACCTCGACTTCTGCGCAAACGTGTAAAGTGCTTGTAAACGTCCTCGATCGGTCCTTTATCCATCGGTGAGACGTCACACTCGTCTAAGAACAGACCGAAGCGGTGGATTTAGGAGGAGAGAGAGCGTCGTAGGTAAAGCGAAAAGCCCTCCGGAGGTTTCCTGTCAGTCTTTGAATAAATAACGCGTCTGAGAGTCGAGCTTTTGAATGTAAAACTCCCATAATGCACCAGGGACTGGGGATGGAGAGGTGTTGTGGGTAGTGAGAGCGTCACACTTCCTGAGAGCTGACACTTGTTTCACACGTGCGAGGATCTGAAAAGCTTCTCCAGGAATAACCAGCAGAAGACGTGTGCGCTGGAGCTCCGGTGGATCGTCATGACACGCGTGACACGCTGCTTCTTCCGCTTGTTCGCCGAACCCAACTCGGGTTTGACGTTGTGGAAGGGAATGATTGTGGAATTTTCAGCTTCCGGTTTTTTTTTTTTTTTTTTAGTTGTAAGGCGAGGAGAGGAAATACGGGCCGAGAGATCCCGTGTGATTAATTCATGCGGCTTTGATGGAAAGAATGTCTGGAAATGCGAAGCCTTTTTTACGTGTTTTTAGATCCTTTTACGATGTGAAAAATGGAGTAGGAAGCCGAATGAAGAGTATGGAAGAAAGAAACCGAGTGAGATCGATTCACGGCAAAAAGTCCACGTGAAAAAATAGGAAGATTAAAAACATCATGAGTGAAAAAAAAATCACATCAAGTAAAATTATCTGCCAATGGGTTGAGGAAATTTTACTTGGCAAAACTGATTAAAACAAGAAAAAAATAAAATCCTGTTACGCTGTAGATTTGTTTCTGCACTTCCGTTCTTGTTCTCATTGGCTTTCAAATAAAAAAAATTAGCCAGTTTTTTTTTGTGTTCTTAAAATGAGATTTGAATCTTAAAATTCACTTGACATTTCTCGTTTCAGGAGGTTTGGTGTAAAAATACACAACGTCTTCATTGAAAAAATGTCTCGATTTAGTGTAAAATATCATCTAAATTTGCATTTTTTTCTAAGCGAGAAAATTCAAGTCCTATCCTAACATAGTTAATTTATCCTGTGAGAAAAAATAACACGATTTATTGTCTAATTTCAAGGTTTTTTAGATTGTCAAGTATTTTTTGCAGTGAAACAGCTTAGTCAATATGTTCAAGCACACGATTGAGTTTAATCATATGAGTATTTTGATCATTTAAACATCTCTGAGATCTGATATAACCTGTGATGGAAATATGGTACTCCACACAATAGTAGAGCTGCATCATACAATGAGACTCACAATTGTGTTGCTCGGACTAAAGATCACGATTATTCCACAATTCTAGAGAATCAGATTAGTGCCAAAAATATCAAACGTTAATTTGTAATAAACGAACAAAAATGCTTCACATTTACGTTTGTTATTTTATTTTTCGTTCGTTTATTTTTCGATCTTCACCTTTTTGTTTGAAAGTTTTTTTTCGCTTTCGGATTTTTCGTTTTTTTTTTTTTTTTCATTTGATTGGCTGGTGAGAATGTGATTGACAGTTGATTGACCAGGAAGCTTGGGACGAGTTCAGCGAATGTATTCACTTTTTTTAATATTTATAATATTTTAATAGTACACAAACTGTGACTTAAGTGTTATTTTTGCACAATATTGTGGTGGCACACTACTTCAGAAATTCAAACGAAAAAAAATTAAACGAAAAGTCCGAAGAGAAAAAAAAAAATTCAAACAAAAACGTGAAGATTGCAAGCAAAAAAAAAAAAGAACAAGCGTAAATGTGAAACATTTTTGTTCATTTCTTCAAAATTGACATTTCCTAAATTTGCAAATATTTTTGAACTAGTCTGGTTCCATATGATTCTGGACTTTTCCTTTATTTTGAAGATTGAGCACCGAGCATCAAGTTGTCAAGCAGCGATTGACTAACACGTTCTACTCTTTGCTTTAAATCTAAATGAACGTGAGGAAAAATGTAGTAATGTAATGCAAAAGTAATGATGTAAAGAAACGTTTTCGGAAACGGTTCCTCTGCAGTTCATTGGCAGCTCTCAACTCTTCACGTCCACCACATCTATCGCTCTTCAGCCTCAAGGTCTCGCTCGACGTGATTGGTCGGTAGCTTGAAGTCACTGGCTCAGGAAACGCTGTCATTTGGCATCTGGTTCCGATTGAGGTCTGGTTCTCGTTGGGTTCCTCTCTCTCTCTCTCTCTCTCTCTCTCTCTCTCTCTCTCTCTCTCTCTCTCTCTTTCTCTTTCTCCCCCTCTCTTTCATCTTAACTACTTTCTTTCCTTACTCTCTCCCTCTTTCTCTCACTCTCTGTCTTACACACACTTGCTCTCCACCTTAACCTCCCTTTCTTTTCTTACACCCTCTCTTTCTGTCGCTCATTTTCTCGTTCTGTCACATCCTATTTCTCCCTCCTTCCCCTCTCTTTCTCTCTCACTCTCTCTCAATCGTTCTTTTTTTCTTTATAACTTTATAACTTGCTCTTTCTTTCATGTTAACCTATCTTTCCTTACTCTCTCCCTATTTCTCTCTTTCTTTCTCTCTCTCTTTCTTTAGCATACTTGTTTTACACCATATCCTCTTTTCTTACATCTTCTCTTTCTCTCTCTCCTTTTCTTGTTCTCTCACACCCTATTTCTCTCTTCCCTCTCTCTCACTACATCTCACTCTCCTCTCTCTTGCTTTTTCCTCCCTTGCTTTTATATTCTCTTCTCCTTCTCCATCATCATTTCTCTATATTTCTATCCCTTCACAATTTCGTTTGCCCCCCTTTTTAAACTCTCGCTCTGAGCCTGTCTCCTTTTCTCACCCCCCCACCACATCTCTCTCTCTCTCTCTCTCTCTCTCTCTCTCTGCAATGTCAGTGAGAATCAATAGAGGCTGTTTGTCCCTTAATGAATCTGCGCTGGGCTTTGTGCTGTGAGTTCTGATCAGTGGCCCGTGTCTTTCCCTCCCACTTTAATAAAGCCTCATTCTGCCACAGTGTGCGTGTTAATCCAGGAAGTGCTTATTTACCAAAAAGAGCAAGCGGAGGATATTAATAACCCAACGCAGTGATGTCACTGATCCGCTGCTCAACACAAGACACAAACAAAAGCATTATCAAATCGGGATTATAGCAATAGGATTGGAAGATAAGAAGGACGTTAAGTATGAGTGTGTGTGTGTGTGTGTGTGTGTGTGTGTGTGTGTGTGTGTGAGAGAGAGAGAGAGAGAGAGAAGAGGAAGATATAGGAGGAGAGAGCAGGAAAGAGAGATAAAGAGAGATAGAAATAGAGATAGATAAAGAGATAGAAAGAGAGAGATAGAGAGGAAAAAATAGAGTGAGAGAGAGATAAATAGATCTGCCCATCATTTCATCCTATCTTCTTGTCCTTTATTTCTGCCTGTCCGTATGTAAACATCCATTCATTCATTCATTCATTCAATAACAACTGCTGATCTGTTCCCGTGAACACATGATCATTCTGCCTTTCATTTGTCCTTCATGTTCTTCATTCGCTGCACAGATGGCACCATACAGTGTTATTGTATTATAATTATATTACAGCTATATTATAATTATGTTATAAAGTGGCTGGTTTTGTTCTGATTGCGGACGTCTGTAGCAGATACACGTGCATGACTTTCCTCGGATCAGTGAGGTGAGAACAGCTCCGGAATGAACCCTTCTGATTGGCCGACAAGCCGCTCAGTGCCCCGCCCCTCAGGCTAGATAGATAGATAGATAGATAGATAGATAGATAGATAGATAGATAGATAGATAGATAGATATATAGATAGATAGATAGATAGATAGATGGAGAGATGGAGAGATGGAGAGATGGAGTGAGGGAGATAGCTAGAGAGAGAGAGAGAGTGATAGATAGATAGATAGATAGATAGATAGATAGATAGATAGATAGATAGATAGATAGATAGATAGATAGATAGATAGATAGATAGATACAGAGATAGAGAGATAGAGAGAGAGAGTGAGATAGATAGAGAGAGATGGAGACAGACAGACAGGCAGATAGATAGATAGATAGATAGATAGATAGATAGATAGATAGATAGATAGATAGATAGATAGATAGATAGATAGATAGATAGATAGATAGATAGATAGATAGATAGAGAAAGAGATAGAGAGAGAGAGTGAGATAGATAGAGAGAGATGGAGACAGACAGACAGGCAGATAGATAGATAGATAGATAGATAGATAGATAGATAGATAGATAGATAGATAGATAGATAGATAGATAGATAGATAGATAGATACCTGTCTGTCTATATGTAGGTATGTCTGTCTTTTTATCAGTTTATCCTTTCTTCTTTTCATCTGTTTCTGCCTCTCTTCTAAACATCAATCTATTTATTCATTCATTCATTCATTTATCAAGTTACCACTGATCTCTTCCAATGGATATCTGATCATCCTGTCTTTCATGTGAGAACACCTGAGACACACAGAGAGCGAGTTATAGAGTGATAGAGTGATAGAGAGGTTATCACGGATTGATCCGAGACCCTGAGAGTGAGATTAAGACTGTAATCTGCCCCACTTCAGCTCGGTGGGCCTTGAGTGGGCGGGATTAAGGTGTAATCCCTCCTCATCGTGCTGCAGAGTCCCGCCCCTCCTGGAGAAGAGAGTCCTCAGGCGGAGGAGAGTGGGAGTCTCGGGTCATTACTCAGGGAGGACGACGCCCTCTATGTCCTGAAATGGCTGGTTTACCCCGGATGATGGAGGGACTTTTACTGACCCTACGTTTTTTTACTGATTTTTTACTTTTACTGGGAGTGTTTTACTGACGCTGCAGTGATGGAAAGGCTGATCGTGTTTCATATTTCACAACTGAAATACATTTTCAATCTGACCCCCACGACTCCACAGCTTAAGACTGCCCACTGCTCCGGGTTTGTGTGTGTGTGTGTGTGTGTCTGTGTGTGACTTCACTGCTTTAATGGAAAACAATATTGATAACGCTCCTAGTGGCCACACTGACACCTCCAATTTCGTTCTCTTTTTCTTTCTTTCTTTCTTTCTTTCTTTCTTTCTTTCTTTCTTTCTTTCTTTCTTTCTTTCTTTCTTTTTTCATTTCTTTCTTTCTTTCTTTATTTTTTGTCTTTATTTTTTTCGTTCTTTGTCTTTCAATCTTTGCTTTATCTTTCTTTCATTCTTTCTTTCTTTCTTTCTTTCTTTCTTTCTTACTTTCTCTGTTTTTTTGTTTTTTTCTGTCTTTATTACTTTGTCACTCTCTTTCTCTCTTTCTTTTTGTCTTTCTTTCTATCTTTCTTTCTTTCTTTTTGTATTTCTTTCTTTCTATATTTATATTTTTTTATTTATTTCTAACTTTCTTTTTGTCTTTTTTTTCTTTGTCTTTCAATCTTTGCTTTTTCTTTCTTTCTTTCTCTCTCTCTTTCTTTTTTATTTTTATCTTTCTTTATTTTTGTCTTTCTTTGTTTGTTTTTTTATGTATTTATTTATTTCTTTGACACTATCTTTTCTCTGTCTTTCTTTATTCTCACTTTTTCTCTTTTTGTCTTTCTCTCTTTCTTTCTTTCATTCTTTCAATGTTTGTCCTGTCTTCTGATTGGCTGACCACCCGTTAAGTGCCCCGCCCCTCAGGTCCCTCACATTAGCTTCTGGAGCTTCTGAAACGATGTAGAAAATAAACAAAATATCGGTCAGTGTTTAGAAAATAATTACTTGTCGGTGTTTGAAATGTCACAGTTTTTTAACAGTGTGTTTTATGACCATGTTACATTAAGAACTTCACATGGCGAGGAATGGAATGTCAAGCATTGGACGAGGTCGATAAACGTGGAGAAACACGCGCGGCGCGGGAATGGCTCGCGGAAATCGTTTCCCGCCGCGCGTAGAGGCGTCGATTAGCGAGGATCCCGTCTCGTGTTCGCCATAATTGAGTTGAGGACGAGAAAGTCTCCGCCCGGGCCTACAGGGAGGGGGCGTGTCCCGCAGGCGTCCGTCATGTGTCGACACGCGTTAACCGCTCTGATTGGTGGATTGACGGACGCGGGACGTGGTGTTAGTTTAGCTGTCATAACTCAGTCTTCACGTCTGTATCAGTCTCCATCATCTCCTCATCCGTCTGAGAGACGCTTCCGCTCTTCACCTGCGTGGAGGCTTCGCTCCGAGAAGACGATAAATGAGACAAGCGCTTGAGTTTAATGTACATGTCGTTTTCAGGAACGCGGTAGATGCTGATGTTAGTGAGGAAGCGTCGATGAAGTTCTGGCCTTCACTCTGATGGAGCCGTTTCTTTTATCGCACAATAGCACTCTTCTTTTTGTCCATCTTCTTCTTCTTCTTCTTCTTCTTCTTCTTCCTCTTCTTTTCCTGTTGTTTTTCTTCATCGTCATCATCATCATTATCATCATCATTATCATCATCTTCTTATTATTCCTATTCTTCTTTTCCTATTCTCTTCTTCTTCTTCTTCTTCTTATTATTATTATTATTCATTGTTTTTCTTCTTCATCTTCTTCTTTTCCTATTCTCATCATCATCATCATCATCATCATCATCTTCTTCTTCTTCTTCTTCTTCATCTTTTTGTTCTTCCTCTTCTTTTTCTATTCTGTTTCTTGTTCATATTCTTCTTCTTCTTCATCTTCTTCTTCTTCCTCCTCCTCTTCTTTTCCTATAATTTTTCTTCATCATCATCATCATCATCATCTTATTATTATTATTATTATTATTCATCTTCTTCTCTTCACATTCTCTTCATTCTTTTTTTTCTTCATCTTTTTCTTCTTCTTTTCCTACTCTCGTTTTAGTCTTCTTCTTCTTCTTCTTCTTCTTCTTCTTCTTCTTCTTCTTCTTCCTCCTCTTCTTCTTCTTCCTCTTCTTCTTTTCTGGCTAGCTCTGAAACATTCAACAGTTGTAAAAATATATTTTGAATTTTGTGAATATAATGAGACTTTAGTTCCATCTGAAACTGAACTTGTTTTGGAAAGACAGATAACCACAGACTTTGGACTTTTTATTTTTCTATCTCAATTTATGAAACTTGATGGCAATGCCAAAATATTGTGTTTTGTCAAGTGTGGGCTTCCTCCAAGTCTCCGTTTTATAGTAAAGACAAAAACGTGCACCAAAGTGAATAGAATTTTTGAAAGTACGTGTGAATGTGATTAGTGGCTGCTGTGATTGGCTGTCCACCAGTTCTGGGTGTGTCCCACCTTCAGTCTCAGAGCTGCTGTGATTGGCTAAAACTCCCTGTGACCCAGAAATGGAAAAGAGGTTCAGAAAAAAAATGAGTGTATGAATGAATGGATGGACTCACGTCGCATAATGCGTAATGGATGTAGACGCTCCAACCAGAAGCAAACAATTTTCCGTCTTTTGTTACGAAGCCGTTTGACTTAAAGTGCCGGAATTTTCCATCGTATTCTTACGAATCATTTATGAATGACGTTGACGTCCTGTCAGTTCCATAGGGCTGTTGAACACTTTTATTTCTTCACTTTTTTTACTCCATCTCTCCGCTTCCATCCTCCCGGTGAAGGAAAATGAGTGAGGGATTGAAATTGTAACCTTGGAAACGGCAGGTCACTGTCAATCACTGGTTTGCCACCCGACCGGCTCTTTCCCGTCTTCACACTCGCTATTTACCTGTTGTATTTCTGCCTCAGAGGAGTAAATTACTGTGCCAACCGCTGTCAGGACAATAAAAATGTGTTAAACTGCCGCCGTTCTCTAAATGTCAGCATTCAAAGTGGCGGAGAACATCCGGAGACGGGCTTCAGCCTTGGGCTTTTATTCGGAGGCTGTTTGTCAGATTCTCACAGGTCTTTGTGGGTTTCCTCCAGGTCTCCGCTTTCCTCCCGTAGTTCACAAATATCTTCAGAGAACTGGAGTCGGTAAAAGTTGTCCGTTGATGTACGAGCCTGTGAGACGTATGTTTGTGTGTCTCACTGTGTGATTGGTCGGCCGCCATTCCAGGGGGTGTGTCCCACTTTCTGGTCCAGAAATACTGAACCTCGTACCTATTCATTTTTAGATAGATAGATAGATAGATAGATAGATAGATAGATAGATAGATAGATAGATAGATAGATAGATAGATAGATAGATAGATTAATTGATGAATGGATGGATGGATGGATGGATGAATGAATGAATTAATGAATGATTGATGGATGGATGGATGGATGAATGAATTGATAGATAGATAGATAGATGGATGGATGGATGGATGGATGGATGGATGGATGGATGGATGGATGGATGGATAGATAGATAGATTAATTGATGAGTGAATGGATGGATGAATGTTGAATGGTTGGTTGAATGGATAAATGAACAAATTCATGGATGGATGGATGGATGGATGGATGGATGGATGGATGGATGGATGGATGGAAGGATGATGTATAGATGGACGTCTCGCCGTCTGTGTGTTTCACTCACTTCTCTCTGTTCATCTGCGTTGGAGAAAGACTCGCAAACCCTCGAGCAGCTTCTTCTTCAGCCTTTTATTCTCTTCACACGTGTGTCTTGAGTCTCGAAGGAAAGTCGTGCCAAGCGAGTGAGAACATGCCAACTCTGGGTCCACAAGTACATTCTTACTTTACTTAAGTACTTTTGGCTACTTTGTACTACCGAGGATCAAAAACAGAAGCAACTTTTACTCCCTACTTGACTACATTTTGAGTAACGGTCTCTTTACTCCACTACATTTGCTCGTCTCTCTCCCTCTGGCTCTCAGTGGTTCCTCCACAGGTCTGTGCTTAGCGTCTGAAGGTCAGTGTGGTCACTCTGAAGTGAATTAATGACCCCGCTAAAGATCCAAGCCCATTGATTCACTTTGCCCAGGGCTAATTTGTTCCTTGACTGAACGCCTTTTTGCACAATTATGCGAGACATGCTGCATCAGGCCTAGTTTAATGTGTGTTTGCCGGGGTAAAATCCATTAAGTCATCGTTTAGATGCGGACACGCCCGGAGCTGAAGAGAAACCCTTCACGTGACAAGTAGCTTGGGAGTTGGTCTTGTCACCAGAAGGTTGAAGGTTCGAATCCCCGTCCATCAGGTTCCACCAACTCGAGTTTTCTGGATCAAAACGCTGAAGCTGATCTTGTTCTGTAAGTCGCTTTGGATATAATATCTTATATCGTATTTATGCAAATATGATTTTTCAGGCACAAAAAATGTTGTTGTTTTTTTAAAATAACGTTTCTGATTCAGTTAGGTAAATTTTCTATTAAAACTACAATTTTTTCTTTATTTAACAAACCTAACTTGTGACTTGTACAATTTTGATATCGTTGTACTTGAATACAAGATAACAAAAAGTCGATTCTAGCGGTCAGGACGTCATTTCCCAAGATCCTTTGCTCTCCAGTCAGACTCTGCACATGCTCAGAGCAATAGTTTCAAGCTCAGGCCTGTTTCAAGCTCTCTGTTTATCTGACGCCGTGTGAAGAGGAAGGATTATTATCCCCTGTGCAGTGACCCAGCGTTTTGATTCTGTCTGTTCCTTGGATTTTTATACTCTGTGTCCGTGTTCTTCATTTTCGACTGTTTCGACTCTTTCTGCGATGACACAATGACTCGTTTGTAGCCGTAGAGCTAAGCTAAGCTAACCTGGTCGTGGTTTGTAGTCTCTCTTTGTTGTAGTATAAATTATTATACTGTATTTAGTTTAATCTTACTTGTTACACTTGTTATCAAGTGTTATTTTGTCTCTGCTGCGTTTGTGATCGTTCCTGACTTGAAATACATAAAATGGGGGCTTATATTTACACGCAAATTTGCAATTGCCGATTATAAGCACCCCCCAAGTTTTTGAGTGTAGAAAATTTAAAAGAAAAAGGGTGCTTATATTCCCGTAAATACAGTATATGTATATTTTATTTTTTTACATGTTTTTTTTTATGTATATTCAAGCACTTTTGTATTTACGTGATCTTGGCTCTTTCGTTCCACAATCAAGAAGTATTTGTGACCTTAAAAGCGACAAAATAATCTAAATGAACAATTGATGGACTGAAAGAGGAGAAAATGGACTTTCGCATCACTTTCTAGAGCTTTCCATCATTCTGTTTGGGGAATGGTAAGGGGAATAAATTTTTTTGGAAGTTTAAGATAATCCAGACACTTCACCGTGTTTCCTCAGTTGTGAACCCTAAATTATACCATATTTACGCAAATATAAGCACACCCCGGATTTTTCAAGCACAAAATAAAAATAAAAAAAGATGTACGCACATACTTGAAATCGGCAATTATAAGCACCCCCCAAGTTTTTGAGCAGTGAAAATTTTTGAGCGAAAAAAATGCTGCTTATATCCGCGTAAATTCCGTAAAAATGTATTTTATTTAAAAAAATAAAATAAGTGAGATTAAAATCCAAGTCACACCCAATCCCCGGCCTTAATGCAGCGAGAAGACGAAAATAAGAAAAGGGTAACCCCTAAAATATACCACATTTACGCAAATATAAGCACCCCCCAGACACAAAAAGGAACACAAAATAAAAAACACTAACAATGTACGCGCTTATTTGAAATTGTCAATTATAAGCACCCCCCAAGTTTTTGAGCGTTGAAAATCTTTGAGCGAAAAAATGGAGTGCTTATATTCGCGTAAATACGGTATATGCCGTAAAAATGTATTTTATTTTTAAAAAATGAAGCGAGAATAAAGTCCAAGTCACATCCAATCCACGGCCTTGATGCAGCGAGAAGACGAAAATAAGAGAAGAGCGGGATTGATTCCCAAGTGTGCGGTTGTGATGTGAGTAATCAGACTGGGTCTTCTCCTTCTCCTCGCTTTAAAGCCGAGCGATGGCGTTTGATCCGCACGCTGATGCGCTTGACAGACTCACTGAAGTCTCGCTTTATCCAGCAGCGTCGCGCTCTGTACGTACACAGGATGCTGTCAATCCCAACTTTTCCAGTGTTGGAGTTACTGTAGAGCGTCTGTCTGTGGGATTCATCCGCACACTTTTTGGCACCTTTGTTCGCAGACCGTGGGAAAAAACGCCGTCTAGCTCTGCAGAAGCTTGAAGACGGAAAGTGGGTGAGATTCCTCATTTGGCCACTAGGGGCATATCGACATTGTGCTCTGTGTTTATTTAACCATCCAGTGAAACCCGGAGCAGTGGGCAGCGCTGTCGTGGAAGTGGGAGATAGTATCTTGAGCACACTGAAAAAAAATAAATTCTTGACAAGCCAAAATATCTTGAAATTACCCAATAATTGTTGT
Source organism: Paedocypris sp. Pulau Singkep (assembly GCA_017309775.1). NCBI lineage: Eukaryota > Metazoa > Chordata > Actinopteri > Cypriniformes > Paedocypris > Paedocypris sp. Pulau Singkep. Next base: position 27,498,008 of record MU204446.1, on the reverse strand, counting down.
TTTTTTTTCCATACAACATAAATTAACTATCTTAGAATTAATAGTAAAATATTCATTTGCTTGTTTCAAGAAAAAGGGACTTGTTTCACGCTGTCTTACCGGGTAAAACATCTCACCTCATTGGTGGATAATTTTACTCGATTTAAGTCTTTTTTTTACTCATTTTGTTTTTATTTTCTTGTTTTTTCATAAGTGCAAGAAAACAGTTTGACCAACAAGACCAATTTACATTCTTCTCAAACCAACACATCTTGAAATTAGAGAATAAGTCTAATTTATTTTGTACAAGATAA
>MU204446.1:27456848-27467300 GCA_017309775.1 Paedocypris sp. Pulau Singkep | reverse complement strand
TCTCTCTCTCTCTCTCTCTCTCTCTCTCTCTCTCTCTCTCTCTCTCTCTCTCTCTCTCTCTCTCTCTCTCTCTCTCTCTGTTTATCTCTTTCTTTTTCCCACTCCCTTGTTTTTTCAACTCTTTGTTCTCTGTCTTGCTCTCATGACTTTCCTCTATCCCCTCTCTCTCTCTCTCTCTCTCTTTCTCTCTCTTTCTCGCACCACCCTCGCTCTTTTTCCTCCTCCCTTGTTCTTTCACTCTGTTCTCTCTCTTGCTCCCTCTCATGATTTCCCTCTATACTATCTTTCCTTTGCTCTCCCTTGCATTCACTCTATTCACTCCATTTTTCTTTTTTGCTCCATCTTACCAATTTTTACTTTTTCTTCTCTGTCTCGTGCTCTCTCTTAGGGCCCTTAAAACTGTTATATTTTCTTTCATTTGCGGTTTCTTTTTCATTAACATATTGTTTGCACTTTTCTTTTCTATTCTCCTGTCTTTCTCATTATCTACGTTGTTTTCTCTCTTGTTTATTTTCACTTTCAGATTTTCTCTCACTCGCTTTGTTTCACTTTTTTATTTTTACCTGGTGTTACAAGTGAGTGAGTGTGTGTGTGTGTGTGTGTGTGTGTGTGTGTGTGTGTGTGTGTGTGTGTGTGTGTGTGTGAAGGATGGCATTGACCTTCAGCAGTGACGGTACTTTGACAGCACTCGTGCACGCGCTTGTGTGTGTGTGTGTGTGTGTGGCAGGAAATGACACAGCACAAGTCTTGATTTTTATTGGCCCCTCCCTCTAATCTGCCAGCAAGGTCAGGGACCCTTAAACTGCCATTTAATTCCGCAGACGTAATTTTAATAGCGGACTTGGCCGTGACCCTCTCGCTCCGTCACACCTTTCCTATTGGCTGTACATCAGGAGTGTCACACTTATTTTCACATCAGCATAATGTCTGTCCTCAAAAGGCCGGATGTGACATATGAATGTAACTAAATGTAATCAAAAGTAATGTGAAATAAATGTAACTACTCCTTAATGCTGCAGGACTCGCGATCACTGTCCCTGGTCCTGAAATGGCCGGGTGTCTCACAAAACCCATTTTTTATCATAATCTTTATCAAAACGCTAATAATACTAATAATATTTATTAAAATCTTGTGCTGAATACGAAATATTTTTCACACTTTGCACTAAATGTTTTTTACGGTCACCACTGTTTCTTCAATGTGATCGTTTCTCTGATGCTGCTGAAACCTAGGAAATTTCCCCTTTGCGGGATAAAAAAAGGAATTAATTAATTCATTCCTTCTTTCATTCATTAATTTGTCAGCTTATGAAAACACTCATAACTCATAAGGATAAGAAAAATAACTTAAAACAGTGGAAACACTGCCAACACAACAGTGGAAATACTGTAGTCTAAAGGAAATGTAGCATTGTGGGAAATGTAGTTTTTGTCAGTTAATGTTTATTTATTAATTTACTCTCTTAATTTATTTTTTTATATTTATTTTTAGACACCTAAACTTTTTTAGCTCTCGCGGGCCACTCGAGTTTGACACCTGTGATGAACATGAATCTTCACACTCGGAGCTTCACATGGACTTTCATGACATACGTGACAGGCGATGACATCATCACATCATGTCACAGCGGTCATTAAAAGTGGTGGTTAAGACGTTTCCTGGTAGCAGGAAGCATTTATCGTTCAGACTGTAGACGGCTCGTCAAAAGCAGAATGAATCCGAGGAGACTGGCTGCGGTGGCATTTTGTTTTTAGGTCAGTGCTTATGTTGTAGGAAAGATTCTTTGTGTATTCGTCTCGCTGCGGTGACACTTTGGGACTGTTTGCGCTGGATTTGCCTTCTTTTTTCTGGGTCTCTCAGTTCTTCTGCTTTTATTACTCGTCTTCTTCTGTTGGCCAAGCGCTTGAACTTTAAATCGGCACTTTTGCTGAGCAAACTTTTTGGACTTTACTGGCTCATTTGGATGTTTTTATTCACTTTACGTTGTTTACGTATCTTTTCTCGGCACGGAGGTTTTCTTAGCCTGGTTCTTTGTTTGCTCGGGGAAATATTGGGCATATATTTTGCATCTTTCTTTTTTCTTTTCTTTTCTTCCACCTTACAAAAAGACAGGGTAGATAGATGAATGGATGGATGGACAAAAGAGTTAGATTTATTATCAAAATGTATTATCAAATATCAACATTTTGCAATTTAGTCTCACTTACAAACAGTATGGATGGCTATCTATCTATCCATCCATCCATCCATCCATCCATCCATCTATCTATATATCCATCTATCTATCCATTCATCTATCTCTGACTGTCCATCTTTTCATCCATCTATCCAACAATGAATCCATCCATCCATCCATGGATAATGGATAGATGGATGGCTATCTATCTATCTATCTATCTATCTATCTATCTATCTATCTATCTATCTATCTATCTATCTATCTATCTATCTATCTATCTATCTATCTATCTATCTATCTATCTATCTATCTATCTATCTATCTATCTATCTATCTATCTATCTATCTATTGTTCCATCCATCCATTTATGTATATGTCTGTCTATCTGTCCATCCATCCGTCCGTCCATCCATCCATCTATCTATCTATTAATCCATCCATGTATCTGTCTGTCAGTCTGTCAGTCCGTCCGTCCATCCATCCATCCATCCATCCATCCATCCATCCATCCATCTATCTATCTATCCATCTATCTTTCCATTCTTCCAATCGTACAATCGTTCATTCAGCTATCTACCCATCTATCTGTCTGTCAGTCATCCTTCCTACATCTATATTTCCACATTTAAAGTCAATCCATCCTTCTCCTCTCTCCGTTCTAATGATTGGGTTTTTGTAGTTTTTAGCTCGGCGCGTGAGCCGCACGCAGGGCGATGTGATTTTCCTCGAGTTCCCTTCATTAGAAGCTCATTAAGGATGAATTAAGGATGAGTCGGGCCCGACACACAGCCGTCAGAACCCCTGAACCGGGCAGACCCCGCGCCAGCTGTTCACCAGGGGCACAACCTGCTGCTTCACAACTCAATTATGCATTTTTGAAGACGGAGGCAGAGAATGAAGGTGAAGCGTGTTTGCCCATTACCATAAGTGATGTGTGATGAGAGGCTGGAAAATTGAGCAAATTCAAGTGTGAGTAACACACAAACTCAAAGTTCAGCCGCTGACCCTGCAAAGCTCCGTCGCTTCTGCACTGCGCAAATACGGCAGGAGGGTAGAAGTGAAGAAGTGTGAGGAACTATTAAATGAGAATTATGGCAGTGACGGAGAGAAAATAGCCGTGACCTTCAGGTGTGATTGCAGGCTTGGAGAACACGGCTTTAATGAGCTGACGAATCGGTCCTGATGCTGCGCCTCGTGTCCGTGTAATAATAGCAGAAATGTAACTTTAAAGTCGTCTGGTCGTTACATTTTTAACAATATTCAGACGCGAGTAAATGGATAATAGCTTCATCCCTTCATCCTCACCTCCACTGATCCTCCTCACTCGAGCCAGCAGTTAGAATAAATAAAGACGCATCGCTGTTTCACTTTTATTCATTAAGATACACATTTGTGTCATTAATTCCATCCATTCGACATTTTTGATCTGTCTATCCATCCTTCCATCTATTGTCTAAGACTTTCTGTCAACCCAACCATCCATCCATCCATCCATCTATCTATATCTGTCTATCTACTCAACCATCTAACTATCCATCCATCCATCCACCCATCCATCACACATTTGTTGCCATTAATTCCATCCATCCGACACTTTTGGTCTATCTCTCCATCATTCCATCTATGGTCTGTATAACACTTTCTGTCAGCCCATCCATCCATCCATCATTCACACATTTGTTGTCAATAATTCCATCCATCCGAGATTTTTGGTCTGTCTATCCATCCTTCCACCTATGACCTGCAGGTGTGATTGCAGGCTTGGAGAACACGGCTTTAATGAGCTGACGAATCGGTCCTGATGCTGCGCCTCGTGTCCCTGTAATAATAGCAGAAATGTAACTTTAAAGTCGCCTGGTCGTTACATTTTTAACAATATTCTGACGTGAATAAACGTATAATAGCTTCATCCCTTCATCCTCACCTCGCATGATCCTCCTCACTCGGGCCAGCAGTTAGAATAAATAAAGACGCATCGCTGTTTCACTTTTATTCATAAAGATACACATTTGTGTAATTTATTCCATCCTTCTGACATTTTTGGTCTGTCTATCCATCCTTCCATCTATTGTCTGTCTAACACTTTCTCTCAGCCCAACCAACCATCCATCCATCCATCCATCCATCTATCTATCTACCCATCAATCTATCCATCAATCCATCCATCCATCACACATTTGTTGTAATTAATTCCATTCATCGCACATTTTTGGTCTGTCTATCCATCCTTCCATCTATGATCTGTTGATGCACTGTATGTTTTTCAGTCTATACGTGTATTTTATTCATTCATTTATTTTTTTTATTGTATGTGTTCATTTCTTGTATTTGTTTGTTTATTTATTTGCTTTTTTTTTTTCATTTAATCATATTTCGTCCAATCATAAATTCCTTCTTGTCTGTCTGTCCATCCGTCTCTAATTCTGTCTAATTACGTAATATTTTTGTCTTTCTCTCTGTCTGTCTGTATTTATAATGTTACTCTATTGTAGCTCCAATGCATCCATCCCTCCATCTCTCTATCTCTGAGCCGGTAGACGCAGCAGTGGTGATTGGTCAGTGCGGGTCCCCGGGGCCCAAGGGATCTGAAAAATTAAGGCAGTCAATGTTCTCAATAATGCATGCTCTGTTTACACACACACACACACACACACACACACACACACACCTGCTCAGTCAAGCACACTATGTAGGACAGAACGGCCCGTTTTGGTTGATGGTGTGATGGTTCTTCTCTTCTTCAGCGAGGTGACTGCTGATGTATATTTCACGAGTGTTAAATACGAACGTGTTTCTCTGGGTGTGTTAGAAGCTCCTGGAAGACGCCACCGCTGCTTCTAATGTGGGATTATATTCTCTTCCCTTAATCACAACGCCACAGTTAATCCCAGTGCAGCCGCACCACTGGTGTGGAGAGACTTTACTCCTCTGTGTAGCTGTGTGTGTGTGTGTGTGTGTCTCTACCTCTCTTAACCTCTCTCTCTCTCTCTCTCTCTCTCTCTCTCTCTCTCTCTCTCTCTCTCTCTCTCTCTCTCTCTCTCTCTCTCTCTCTCTCTCTCTCTCTCTCTCTCTCTCTCTCTCTCTCTCTCTCCATCTTCATCTCTCTCCCTCTCTCTATCTCTCCCTCTCTCTCTCTCACTCACTCACTCTCTCTCTCCTGCCAAATTGAGACAAATGGTAATTCTGGCAGCATCACTGGCTGTTCCAGCAAACACTCGTCCACAGTGGAAACGAAGCCAGAAACGTGTAAACTCTACACAGCCTTGAGCGTGAATACGCTGTTTTTAATCTCGTTTTCTTCTGTGGCGTATTTACTTATTTATTTCTCACCTGATGTATAATTGAATTTTCGCACCAGAGGAATGTTTGTTGGACATTCACAAGCTGTTTCCTTGTTTTTACTGTAGGGATGAAAAAAATGAAGAGTGATGTAGGCTTGTACACACACACACACACATGCTTGTGTTTAGGTGTTTGTGGGGTCTCACCAGTCACTTAATGCAAAACAATAATGATCTAAACCTCAATTGTACGTATTGCCCTGTCAAAGGTCCCCGCAAGTGACCAATGGGACGCTCTTAATAAATTGTGTAATGTTAGCATAAAAGCCTAACATTATGTCCTTAACATAAAAGCCTAACATTAACACTTTGTCCTAAATGTCTTTTCTTGCACACACAAATACACACACACACACACACACACACACACACACACACACACACACTTATACAATAGTACTCTGATTCATACTCGTATGAAACATTTATAGTATTAATTAAAAAGAGATTGGCTTCTTTTGGATTCGACTCGTGGACGGAAAGGTTGTTAATTGTGTTTGTTTCTGGGAGCTCAAACCCTCCGAGTTCATTAGTGAAGAATCATCACGAGAGCAGCTGAAGCTGAGGTGCCGCACTTTTAATAGAAACCTGGAAGACTGTGTTTAATTATGGTTGTTAACCCCTTGGTAGTGCGCGTGTGTATTTGTCAGTGAGTGTGTGTCAATGCATGTGTGTGTATGTGTGTTCATGTTCTGATATTCTTATCACCATTAGTCCTCAAATGGTAAGGTTTTTACTTAATGGTAGGAAACACTAAAGTGTGTCTCTGTGGTCACTTATGGGGACAAATGAGTTGTAGTTGAGTATGTGTGTGTGTGTGTGTGTGTTCCTGTGCATGTGTGTGTGTGTTCCTGTGCATGTGTGTGTGTGTTCCTGTGCATGTGTGTTCATTTTATTGCTTTCTTAATACCGTTGGTCCTCAAATGCTAGGATTTTACACTAAAGTGTGTCCGTGTGATGACTTACACTACAGTATGGGGACCTTAGGCTGGTCCTCGCAAATCTCATTGGCTGTGCGTGGGTCAAGAAGGAATTTTAATGCTGAAGTCACAAATGAGTCTGTGTGTGTGTGTGTGTGTGTGTGTGTGTGTGTCTGTGCGTGTGCATGCTACAGTGTATGCCAGGTGTGTTTGTGTTCTTATTTATTATCAACTTTGGTCCTCAAAAGGTAGAATTTTACACTAAAGTCTGTCCGTGTGGTGAATTTTGGGAACCTTATGGGGCCTTATACTGTTTGTGTCTGTGTGTGTGTGTGTGTGTTCTGTCATGACTGTGTGTCCGTGTTCTTATTTAGTATCAACACTGGTCCTCAAAAGGTAGAATTTTACACTAAAGTCAGCCTGTGTGGTGAATTTTGGGAACCTTATGGGGACTTATACTGTTTGTGTCTGTGTGTGTGTGTGTGTGTGTGTGTGTGTGTGTTCTGTCATGGCTGTGTGTCCGTGTTCTTATTTAGTATGAACACTGGTCCTCAAAGGTAGGATTTTACACTAAAGTCTGTCCGTGTGGTGAATTTTGGGAACCTTATGGGGACTTATACTGCTTGTGTCTGTGTGTGTGTGTTCTGTCATGGCTGTGTGTCCGTGTTCTTATTTATTATCAACACTGGTCCTCAAAGGGTAGGATTTTACACTAAAGTGTGTCCGTGTGGTGACTTATGGGGACTTTGGCTGGTTTGAGCTGTTTGAGGGTCCAGATGCCCCCGGTGGACCCCGCTCCTCCCCGCTAATTGCTGTATTTTGTCGGAATCCTCCTTGCGTTTCGCTGATTAGCTTTAAGAACGTTCCGTTTTTCTCGCCGGCTCCCATTAGACTGGTTTTCTTCTGAAGTCTTGTTCTTCAAACTTTAGCCTTCCATTATTCCTCCTTCATCATCACGCTTTCATATCCATTTCCCATCAGCCCCTGCTGAATATCCCCGCGTGGTCCCGGAGCACTAGTTAGCGGCCGCTCATGCGAGCATCCCTCGCTTCTTCAGCCGGAGTGGTGGAGAGCGTGTGATCTTTCGGAGGCGCTCGGGCCCCGTGTGGCCCCTCAGAGGCCCGTCAGTGTGTTTGTTAGCTCCATTGACGGATCATTAGGCCTTTTACTCCACCGGATCATTTGTTCTCTAATGAGAGCAGAAACACGAGCCCTGATACTCATCGATGATCAATGTCTGCTTGTTTCAGCTGTATCTCTCTCTCTCGCTCTGTCTGTCTGTCTCTCTCTCTCTCTCTCTCTCTCTCTTGCTCTCTCATTTTCTCTCTCTCTCTCTCTCTCTCTCTCTCGCTCTGTCTGTCTGTCTCTCTCTCTCTCTCTCTCTTGCTCTCTCATTTTCTCTCTCTCTCTCAATTTATCTCACTCTATCTCTCTCTATTTCTCAATATCTCTATCTATCCCTCTTTCAATCTATCACTTCCTCACACTCCCGTTCTCTCCCTCTCTTTGTCTCTCAATTTCTCAATCTCTCTCACTCCAACCCCCCTCTCTCTATTACTCAATCTCTCTCTATACCTCTTTGTTACTCAATTACTCTCCCTATTTGTCAATCTATCACTCCCTTTCTCTCCCTCCCTCCCTCCCTCTCTCTCTCGATTTCTCAATCTTTCTCTTGCTCTCTCAATTTCTCAATCTCTCTCTCCATCACTTTCTCTTTCAGTCTCTCTCTCTTTCTAAATATATCTCATTCCATCACTCTCTCTCTTAATCTCTCTCCTATCTATCTATCTATCTATCTATCTATAATCCATCCATCCGTCTCTCACACACACACACACACACACACACACACACTCTCTCTCTCACTCTATCTCTCTCTCTCTCTCCGCCCCTTCAATCCAGCTTCTCGCACTCGTCTCTCGCCACCTCAGAATGAGAATCTCTGAATCACTTCTTCACACTTTCTTCTTCTCGTGTGTGTCTTCATGTCGTAATTCTCACGTATGAGCAACTTATTTGGTTGTGATGTCGTTTCTTGTCAATTATCCAGACAAGTTTATTCCTCGTCTCTCTCTTTCACTTACTGACTTTCTTTGTCTCATTTTCTCTCTCTCTCTGTCGCTTTCTTTGTCTCAGTTTCTCTGTCACTAGCTCACTCGTTTTCCGTCTCATTTTCTGTCTCGGACGCTCACTTGTTCTCTTTGTCTCCTTTTCTCTCTCTCTCTCTCTCTCTCTCTCTCTCTCTCTCTCTCTCTCTGTCAATAGCTCAGCCCTTCTCTTTGTCTCATTTTCTCTTTCTCACTCACTCTCTCTCTTTGTCTCATATTCTCTCTCTCTTTGTCTCATTTTCTCTTTCTCACTCACTCGTCTCTTTGTGTGATTTTCTTTCTTTCCGTCTTTTTATCATGGACACATTTTTAAGTGTTTATTTTTATTATTTTATTAATAAAGCTCACATTTACACCAAATTTCTCTCAGTTCCACAACAATGCAGAATAAAAGTGCGAGTGGATTCTGAATCTGCGGGATCTTTCGCTCTTTATTGAGACGAGGAGACTCATACATCATCCTGACAGATTCATTTTAATGGCTGATTATCATTCCATCTGATGATTGTATTTTCCCTCGTTCCATTAACGCTTCTATATTTACGCCGTGGATTACGATCAGAGCGCTTCTGTGCTGTGATCTCATGAACTTACTGTAAAACCATTTAGATTCCAGATTCATATTAAATGAACTATAATCTTGTTCTCGGCTTTCGGCACGGCGATATTTCTCCATATTTATAGATAATAGTTTCATAATTACAGGCTCGAGTGGAGAGTAAATATTTACAAAATTGTCAGTATGTTTGTCCACACCTCTTACATTGTTTGAAATTATATTCATATATAGGCATTTATATGCACTGAACCTTGTTTTGTCTTTTTTATTTGTGTGTATTTGTGATGTGTTGTGTATATTTACCTTTTGTAAACATCACTAGATAAGTCGTGTTAAATGCAGTGTTTGATATGTAAATGAGCGGTGTGTGTTCGGGATTCACCCTGTTTCCTCATTGGTTCTTTAAATTTTACTCTCTCTCTCTCTATTCTCTCTCTCTCTCTCTCTCTCTCTCTCTCTCCCTCTCTCTCACCATCTCTGTTTCTCTGTCTGTCTCTCTCTCTCTCCATATCTCTGTCTCTCTCTCTATGTTCTCTCTCTCTCTCTCGCTCTATCTCTATCTCTGTCTCTCTTTCAGAGATGAAAGTGCTCTAGTAAGAGTTTTGGAACAATTAGCTCGACCCGTTCAAATTCAACCTTAGAGAGAGAGAGAAAGAGAGATTAAGACTGAGAGAAAGAGAGAGAGAGAGAGAGAGAGAGAGAGAGATAGATTAAAACTGAGAGAAAGAGAGAACTGAAAAGATAGTGAGACCAACAGACAGACAAGAGAGAGAGAGTGAAGAGTGTGAAAAAGAAATAGATAGAGTGTTTAAGACAGAGAGAGTAAAAGATATAGAGAGATATGAACTGAATAAGAAAGAGAGTGAGAAAGAAACAGAAAGATGAAGAGAGCGAGAGACAGAGAAAGACTGAGTCAGGCAAACCAAAGAATGAGAGAGAGAGAGAGACACACACAGAAAGAGGAGAGTGAGAAAGAGTGAAAATTAAAAGAGCTCAGTTTTTAGTGCTTTTTAAGTTCTCTCCATTCTGTAAATGACTGGTGTGTGTTCATTCCACTCGGTCTGTAAGTGAGCGGTGTGTGTGTGTGTGTTCATTCCACTCGGTCTGTAAGTGAGCGGTGTGTGTGTGTGTGTTCATTCCACTCGGTCTGTGAGTGAGCGGTGTGTGTGTGTATTCCACTCGGTCTGTAAGTGAGCGGTGTGTGTGTGTGTGTTCATTCCACTCGGTCTGTAAGTGAGCGGTGTGTGTGTGTGTGTTCATTCCACTCGGTCTGTGAGTGAGCGGTGTGTGTGTGTATTCCACTCGGTCTGTAAGTGAGCGGTGTGTGTGTGTTCATTCCACTC
>MU204446.1:27428735-27448051 GCA_017309775.1 Paedocypris sp. Pulau Singkep | reverse complement strand
TCAGTATCATTTCAAAGCTTCATCACTAGCATCCCGACAAAGCGTCAGAGATCAGCATGCTGTAAAACCTGATAAGCTCAGACAACTCAAAAATTATTGTGTAACTAATTACCCAAAAGATTTTGAGTTATGTTTTCAAAATTTTTAAGTTTACATGAAACAAAAATTATAACTACAGTAGGCTTAAATTTTCTCAAGAGTATCTTACAAAAATTGATATTCCTCAACTTATAATTTTTGAGTTATGTTTTTAAAAGTTTTAAGTTTACGTAACATAAATTTTCTATGTTGTTCAACTTAAAAAATGTTGAAAATTCACTCAAAATATTTCTTTTTTTCAACTTATAAGATGTTGAAAATTCACTCAAATTTTTCAATAACTTCCTACTCAAAGTGACATGCATTCAAAATTAATTCAACTTAAATACCAGTATCTATGTCAGCCCACTGCTCAATAATAACCAGAAAACAATGTTAGTGAACATGTAAACAAGACTTTTTTTTTTATTTCACAATAGGTGCTGTTTAAAAGGCATCTGTCAAAAGAGCTTAAAACAAAGTGCTTCGTAAATCAAGCCATAAATTAAAACAAGACTCAAAAGATATTTTAAAGCACTTACTTTGAAAAACATACATTTATAAATACAACATTATTAAAGTGCTTGTTCCAACAGTACAAATACTGGCTCAGCAGTGAATCAAATGACGTGAATATACCTATTAACAGTATAAATTAAATCGGAGGTAGAACAGGCAAACAGTATCATATCTTAAATCGGAGGTAGAACAGGTAAACAGTGTCACATCATAGAACAGGCAAGTGGTAACATTTCAATAATAAGAGGGAAAAAAACAGCATCAGTTCTCCAACAATCAAAAAACCAACAAAAAAAAAAAAAACATTCGGAATGATTCAGTAAATAAACAAATCATTCTTCAGTGCCAGAAGACGCCCTTTTAGTGGTCTGTTGTCTTCAAGAGACACCACAATTTTTTGGACAAACGTGAATGTAAGTTCAAGATTCTTTGGGTACTGTAGGTCCAGTGCATAGACGTACCCAAAAAGTAGAAGGAATGAATCTGCCAGATTCGTGGGACCTTTTACAAGAATTTGATCCTCCACAACAATAGAGATGCTGTCAGTGTTGAAGAGGGATGCTGCATCACTGGTGTCGCTTGTGACGACTGTCAGGAGAGCCACCGGAGTGTTAGTCAGGCCTGGACCATCTGTGGACTACAAGAAACAAATAATACAAAAACCAGTTCAGCCCTTCAAGGATATGAATCATGGTAATGATGTCTAGACATTACTATCACTTAGCACTTAAACATTTTCACATTGGTTTGTAGCTATTTTACACATTAAACAATGCAAACGTTTCAAACACAAATGCAAACAAATTCACACAACTGCTTCTTAGAGTGGTCTGCAAAGAATCTGTCTCTGAGTCACGCAAAGTTAAAAACTCACCTGAAGGTCGTATCACCTCAGTACAGTATAGTGCCAAAGTAATGGTCCCCGGGTGTTTGATGTTGCTGAACACAACTTGCACCTCCACTCCATTGAGCCAAGTTCAGCCTGCAATTTAAATATTATTTAAACATAATAACGTTTCAGTCTTGATTTGTAATGAAAATGTGTTTTTTTTCCAAACAAATGTCTAGTTTTCTTAAAGTAATAGTTAACATTTTTGAATTGGGAGTAAAATGACGGTTGAAATGAACAGTTCACAACACATTTAGTAATAAAGTTACAAATACCTTTTGATTTAGTCCGTTCTTCTGCCAAAAATCTAAACATTGTGAATAATTCTTGAAGAAAATGTTTTACAATATTTTATAAATACGATGCTCACCTTTTAAAACTGGACTGGTGGTTTATGGCAGACTCCCTGCAGCCCTAGATGTACGTAGTTCAACATCTGTGCACAATGTAAAAATGTGTTATTGTTCAAAGACATTTTAAATATTACATATTAGTAAATAGAATATACAAATTTCCAAATACATCAAAAATATTAATTGTAGACCAATTTCAGTAAAAAAGACAATAAAAAAAGACATTTAACAAACACAGCGTCGAAGTTGTGAGCTTAAAATGTGAACTCCAGAGTTCAACCGAGAACAACAGTGTTGGGAGAAAAACATTGAGATAAAAAAAGTTAAAGAAATAGCATAACCAAATGTATTAATAACACTAAGGCATTTGAAAATGTATCGTACCTCAACTGTTAAGATGACGCTCTTACAATCACAGAAATGAGCCTATAAAAATACAAACGGTTAGAATAATGATAAAGCACTAACAATTCCGCGCAAAACAATTCGACAAGGTAATACAATATATACTCACAATGCATTCAGCGACATGAACCAGCAAAAATCACGAAGCTCATACTGACTGAGGTAAAAGTTAAGATTCCCGCTGCGCCCACTAAAGCCTTAGTGCGCGGGAACACATGCATTATGGGAAAGGTAGTTCATACAGGACCCTCGCTTACATTTCTTCACATTAAACAACTTCTAAAGTTACCTATGGATGGTTTTTCAAACTAGACACAGCAAGTATTCACCATGCACGTTGGAAAAATATATAAACAGTCCCGAACTCACGACTATGTGTCGAAATTAAATAATAGAAATTAATAATCTTAGCGCTACTTACCAAATCAAGGCTGATGATATGATGATGCTCGGGAAAACGAGGGTAAAAAGAGTGATGAAAAACTGACGTGGTTGTGGTTTGAAGCGGGGGGATAAAAGTGCACATTGCCATCAGATTAAAACAAATTAAACAATGTTTAACATCCTCACGAGCGGCTCAAGACGTCTCCGCATCAAGTCAAAATCAAGATGGCTGACTCAACTTTCCCGAGGGAGCGTAAAGTCCCGCCCACCAGAACGTCATGACCCCACGGAGCGCTTTCTTTAACTTAAAATTTTTAAGCGCACCACACAAGCTAACTTAAAAATAGTGAGCCCCGCTCAGTTAAAGTGGTATCATTTTAAACAGGGCTTAAATATTTTTAGTTTGCTCGGCTGCAAAAAGACATTTGAGCGTTGTGAACTTATTACTTATGAGCTAGTACAGCTATTAGGGTTTACAGTGTAGACAGACAGACAGACAGATAGATCCCGCTTTCAGATGCATTGATTGGCTCACGATCCACGGGACCCAGTAATGGATGAAGAGGAAGAAGAGAAGATGGATGTGTTTCAGACAGCAGTGGTGTTTGACTGGAAGATGATGATGATGATGATGATGATGTTCTCAGCCTCGCTCTTCTCTCTAATCCATCACTGTCCGCTCCACGCCTTCATTACTCGCGTTCCTCACCTGCCTCATTCTCTCACGACGTCTGGACGGATCTTTTTACCGTCTCGTACTCCATCGTTCGCATCGATCTCCATCTGAGGTCAACGGCTTTTTAAAGCATCTGGATCGAAAGCTCCGGGTTCTTCCTCATGTGCATTTCTCCACCTCCATCTCCTCCGCTTCGGCACAGTTTCGCTCCTTTATCTCCTCCGCTCATCGATCTATCGTTCCAATTCAGTAGCGTGTGGCCTGTGGATCTGCGGGGTCGTTTTCATTCCAGTTCAGGTCAGTTGGACTGGAGGAGGAAGAAAAAAAAAAAGCGGTTTGTTTGGAATTCAAACGCTCCTCAAGGTGATTCGATTGTGTCCAGTTTGAAATGATCGGCGAATACGTCTAATTAAGTATCAGGTGTTAACACACGGTAAATGCTGTACGATATAGATCAACGTGTGTGTGTTTTAGAGACGGACAAATAAGCATTTTTCATGTCAATATTTTCAAGAAAAAACAATCATCTGTTCGCCTGCTACAAGGTTTTCTAATATGCCTCACACGTTTTTTAACGCCCTTTTCGTTTTAGGTTTCTGTAGTGTGATTTGACATATGTAGAACATTTATTTAGTCTATCTTTTATTTAAGGGTGAAATACTGCCAATGTTGACATTGGGTACATAATACTGTAAATATCAAAGACTGCAATTTTTTTTTTTAAGTTTGGTCGAGGGTGTGTGTGTGTGTGTGTGTGTGTGAGAGAGAGAGAGAGAGAGATCAAATATGAGCAGAATTCAAAATGCAGTCAATTGAATTCAAGCAATACGGGAAATTCGATAACAAACGAGTTTTTTTTTTGTACTCCTGGTCCTCGCTAGTCACTGTGTAGGAGCGCCCCCTAACGAGCAGGTTCAGGTACAGCAACCGAATCATTGTAGATTAGAATATTATTCACACGTGCTTTTCACAATTACTATTATTACTCCTGATCAGTCACTACGTTTGTAAATGTGACGTTCGCCTTAATCGTGTTAGATCGGAACGTCCGCGTCCATTAGAAACGCCGCGCGCGCCGCTCGAGATTCCCGCGTTTGACTGACACGTGCAGGAATGTTAAGAATGCGCTGCTTCATCTCGACAGGTATTTGATACCGTCTCTGGACCGATCGCACGCCGGCTTCTATCGATGCATCGTGAGGAACCGAGTGGGAGCTTTGCTGCAGAGGAGGACCGAAGTTCAAGTAGCATGTGAGTAATCGCGTTATCTCTCCAAACACACACCGACAGAGACGCGTCACACGCACGCGCGGGCGCGCGCGCGTGTGACGCGTCTCTGGCGGTGTGTGTTTTAGTTTTTTGGGTTTTTTTTACCACACACCAGATGTTTGTTTCCATTATAAAAACACATCTGCTCCACTCACTCTCACGAGCTCCAGTCGCCCAGTCGCGTTCTCCTCAGGTTCAGGTTTGGCGGGAAGAACATCTGCCTCCTGTTTCTTCTTCTGGCCTCCATCTTTCCTGGTGGATTCAGCCATTGGGGGGGTTTATTTCTCTTTTTTTTAATCATTATTATTATTTTAAAGGGACTCGAGCATTAGAGGTATGGAATGAAACCCCAAGAAAAAACAAATGCTTTCAATTTGTGTTGAGGGGGAGGGGGGTATTTTGTTTTGGTTTTGTTTTGTTTTGGGGACATGTCAGGACATTAAATTTGCATTCGGTGAGGTCAATTTCGCTCAACGTACAGTATTAAATTATTATATAATGTATACGTTTTATTATATTATTTTTATGAGTTGGGCCATTTCTGATGGCCTTTAGCTTCAGTCTTTGCTAAAGGTAAAGCAATTACTAATAATGGTATTTAATGCTAAAATCACGAGCTTTGAGACAGGTAAAAACAGTGAAAAGCGCCTTACAAAAGCTCAGAACTTGAACTTGAACTTAAAATATTTGTCTTTTTTTTTGCAGTAATAACAACACAGAAACAGCCCATGCATAGAATAGCTACAAACATTAGCTAGTATAGTTTTTAGAAATATAGAGCTTTGCAATGTACTGTTAAGTTTTTTTATTATTTACACTT
Source organism: Paedocypris sp. Pulau Singkep (assembly GCA_017309775.1). NCBI lineage: Eukaryota > Metazoa > Chordata > Actinopteri > Cypriniformes > Paedocypris > Paedocypris sp. Pulau Singkep. The sequence goes on along the minus strand of MU204446.1, from coordinate 27,442,658 downwards.
GGGTATTATGTTTTATATAATTTTAATAAAGTAATGATTAAGTGTCTACTCTAAAAGTTAAAAGACCAATCAAACTAACGGTGACTTTGCATGTAATCCAATGAAAAGTATTGAATTGAATTGAATTGAATTGAAAAATCCTTTATTAGTCCCACAGCGGGGAAATTTCACGTCACAACAGCAACAACAAATCCAAACAAATAAATAAGCAAACAAATAAGCAAACATATAAGCAAACATGAAATGAGATCCTTCATAAAATGCTACTTTGAAAAAAAGAAGCGAAAAAATATGAGACAAAACTCGTCCCGTATTGATTCAAAACGAGACACACCATTTAAATCTCAAATACGGGACGATTTTGTATTTCATGAGACCGTTGGCAACCAAACTAACAAACAGATGAGCCAAACGATCAACAAACAAGTGTCTTTTTCGAACAAATGTATGACAATAATGTTGTTTTAATAATGTAATATTAAACCGTTTTAACTTTGCTATTAATGGAGTGATTTGACTGGTTCTTAAAGGAGCCGCGCAGAAAGAGCGATGACGTCGAGCTTTTACTGTAGCGTCTGATTTAATGAATATGGATGACTCTGTTAGTTTTGTGCGAGTGTTACATTTGTTTCCCTCTTTGAAACACTCTGTTTCCACACTTCATACGCGTGAGACGCTTTGTCTTGATTTTAAACATTGTTGATTAAAATCTCGATTTAGAACATGTGACACGTCGACTGATACAGATCCCCCTGATGTCCCTACAAAAAATACAATTTAAAAAGTGCTTAAGTAAATTCTTGTAATAAAAATTTTGAATATGTCTGTACGTGCCTCTGTATAAGAAATAAATAACTTAGATTTTTTTAGTTTGATTGTAATTCTTATATTAAAACTAGTATTAATTATAATATTAATGAGAAATAATTTATTTGTTTTTGAAAAAAAGTAAAAAAAAAAAAAAAACTACCGTAGTGTTTTATCACGACTTTAAGCCTTACGCAACTCCAAAAAAAAAAAGAGAAAACATCTGAAAAATACATATATAGGCTGATCTGTGTCTTTTCCGGAACACGTTGATATAAATTGATATTTTAATTTGTCTGAGTGCTTTCCTTTGATTTTCTGTGCGGTTGAATCAAGCGCTCCCTCTCTATGATTCTGTTCAGATCAAATAAAGAAAGTCATTTATTCGCTCTCAAGCCATTATGATGGTCCTTCACCAGTGACCTCGGCCAATCAGAATACACTGACAATAATGACAATAAGGGACACTTTCACTTTCAAAAACAATACATATACAAAAAAAAAGACTTATATATTGAATATATAAAAAAAATCATATTCATATATATATATATATATATATCATATAATTTAATTAACTATTCCCTTATTAATTTTATTTTTTAATAATAATAATTAAATTATTATTATTACAAACCTTGTGGTAATATTGTCACTTTTTCATTTAGATGGCTAAAGTAAAGACAGAATGTTCTTTCGCTTGTAAACACACACATCACAGCTATTTAAACAGGAGTGAGCTGAGATGTAAAGGATGGAGAAGGTCTGTAGGGACGAGCGTCTCCTGGTCACATGTCGTCTGACGCTCTGTCACTGCTCGTCCGTCACACACTACACCACACACACACACACGGTCAAGCACATGTTCTTCACCAGTGTGTGTCTGCCTCGCTCAGTGTCATTGTGTTTCACCACGTCGCTTTCCTTTCTTTCGAAGTTTCGACTGATTTGTTTTGTCATCAATCATGTTTACTAATTCGGTCATTATAGTAACTAAGCAAGTGTATGTTTTTAAGTAAATATATTTCTACTGATTATATATGGATGGATGAATCAATCGATGGATGGATGGTTGGATGATAAAAAGATGGATGATTGCTGGCTGGATGGATTATAGAAGGATGGATTCATTGTTGGCTGTTTGGATGGAAGGAAGGATGGATAAACCAATCCACGGATGAATGCATGATAGATGGATAGATAGATTGATGGATGGATAAACCAACTCATGGATGGATTAACCGACACACAGATGGATGGATGGATTGAATGATTGTTGGCCGGATGGATAAATGAATAAATGATAGATGGCTGAATGGATGGGTAGATGGATTCATCTAAGCACAGATGATGTGCTTAATGAATAATGAATAAATTGATGGGTGGATGGATGAATGAATATATAGATTGTTGGTGGGCTGGATGGATGAATGAATGATAGATTGATGAATGTATGTATGGATGTATTGTCGGATGGATGAACCAATACACCAAAACCAAAAAGGGAGGGATGGATTGATGGATGGATGAATGGATGCATACATAAGTCATGCGTAAGATAATTAAGAAAGTAAGAAACTTATTTAATTAAATGTTATGATTAAATTTAATTGAATTGTTGGTGGGGGGGACTTTTATTTATTTTTTGTTTTGTTTTACGAGGACACGTGGAAAAATACATTTTAATAAGGAGGGATGAATTGATAGATGGATGGATGAATGGATGCATAGATACAGTAATAAGTAAAATACATGAGAAAGTAAGAAAAACATTTAATTAAAAACATTCCATTTTGGATAAACGGATGGATGGAAGCACACGCAAGAAAGGATAACAGAAATCGATTGTATAGATTTGACATAAGTATATAATTTAAAAGAGAAATAATTTTAATTTATTTTAAATGGATGGATTGTTGGTCGGTAGTATGAACAGATACATGGAAAAAAAGAAACATTGTATTATTTTTTTATTACATTTTATTATTATTAACAGATAAATGTGGAATTTGTAATGATTGGAAAGATGGATGTAATTACATTGAACATTTTGTGTAATTAATTGAGTCGCTTGAGTTTGCATGGTGTACCATGGTGTATAATGTATGTACCGTATGTGACAAATACATTTGAATTTGAATTGAATTTGAATTTGATAATCAGGAATGGTTTCCTCTGCAGACATGGGCAGCTTCGAGGAAGGAGAGCGCGTCCAGGCCATTTCCCAAGGCGAAGGAGCCGTGATTCCCGCTCCGCACATCCGATGCTTCCCGCAGCCGCAGGTCACATGGTTCCGCGACGGACGCAAGATCCCGCCCAGCAGCCGGATGTGAGTAGCTCCGGGTCCTGAAGCGTTCCCGGGGTGTGAGCCAAGGTTACACGCTGCAAATGAGTGGAGCAGAAAACATTTATTCCCGAAAAATCGTTTGATTGAATTTTAATTCTTTGATTGAAATTTAACTCTTTGAACGAAGAAAACGAGCGGAACATTGAGTGCCAGAGCCTCCGTCGCCCGTCTCATCCGCATCTCTTAGGGAAGAAAAATTAGTAATTAGTTACTTTTATTAGTTAAGTAATTAGTTACTTTTTTTTAAAAAGTAACCAATTACTTTTCAATTTTGTAATTCAATTACTTTTCCAATTACTGTGTCTGAAAAGCAACTTGGTTACTGAATAAGTAAATCAAACAAATACTTCTTAGAATTATAGCATGTCAGTGTTTCAGTAGATACTCGCGCTATTGACAGCAGCCGACGGTGTTTTCTCCATATTGTAAATTACTGTAATGTAATGTGTAATATCTGCTTGTTTCAAAACAGGAAAATGTAATTACGAAATTAATCTGTGCCGTCGGCCATTTCGTTAGGCGGGAATTTCGTTTTCTGAGCCGCATTTTACATGTAAGTTGTCTAATTCGTGGTAAAACTTCGGACAAACATTTTAGTTATTTTGTTATGATTGTTAATAAATGTAATAAAACATGTTAAATAGCTGTTGTTTAATTAGAATATAAAGGTATATTTATAAAGGTACAATATACAGTAATATGATAGAGGGGACAATCAGTGACCGCCATCTTGTAAGAATACAAGCTTATTTTATATTTTGGAAGCAAGAAATTAGAAAATAGCTAGTGTTTTTGGTTTTTGTTTATTTGAAGTGCGTGGAAATTAAAACGACTGTTTTTTTTAATGTCTGGACTCTCTCATTCGTGCACACTCGTGGTAAGATAAAAATGCGCTCGTTTCGTATAGCGAAATTTTCATTTTGTTACTCTGGATTTTTGTTATTAAGAACATTTATAAGCCGCTAATCACAAACTGTCGCGAATCACATGCACCAGCACAACAACCATTATAAAGATTATAAATACTAAACTTTTACCGTAAGAAGATAAATTAATAAAATTAAATAATAACATTCAAATTTTATTTGTCACATACACAATTATTTTGCAACAGCGTGAAGTGAAATGTATTTTGCAAGTTTTTTTTGCAAATACAAAAATACAAAAAGCAATAAAATATTAATACAACTATAAAAATTCAAAATAGAGAGAAAAATACAAAATACTCAACTACTCAAGTGATGTTTAAAGCGATTCAGCCAGTTTAATTGTTTAACAATGTAATTCAAGTACTAAGTAATTGTAATTAAATGACCGAAAAAAAAACAGTAATTTGTTACATTAACCTCTCAGTGAAACAGTATTTTAACTAAAATAAATGCGCTACTTTGTAATGCGGTAAACACTGGTTATGACACATGGGCTTTTCCTCGCCATGATTCCTCCTTTTCCCGTGGCTTTTTAATGCAGTAAGTCAGTTCAAAAGAGAGCGAGAGGATGTGTGTGGGAGAGAGAAGCTGTGTTCCGGCATGTTCCTCACACTCCAGATGTCTGTACGAGACGTTTCCATGGAGCGCACATGTCGACAAGCTCTTGGATGAGTTGTAGTCGTGTCGCATTAATATTGTACAGGCTTTGGAAACAAGGCGGAGCTTCGGTGGTTTGGAAATGTTGGATTTGTTTGAGGGGGCGTCAGCAAGAAGGAGGCGGGTCCAGATTTGGAATGTTCTCTTGTGCTTCATGGGGTTTTTTTTCGAAGTCTCCAGCTTCTATTATGGAATCATATTACAGTAGTGGAAAAAATATCACGTGAAAAAAAATTTATTCAAATTTCCATGAAATGACAAAATGAAATTTTTATTTTTTTATTTCAGATTTTTTTTGTGATTTAGGAAATTTTGCGTGTGGACTTTTGTCCCTAGTTTCCCTTATTCTGATTGGCTGGTGAGAATGTGATTGATAGTTGACTTGGAAGTGCAGGACACGTTCAGTAATAACACGTTTAATAATATATTAATATTAGTGTACAATAAAATGTAATTAAAGTGCTATTTTTGTTATTTAAGTGATAATATTGCAGAAACTGGGTCTGTAAAGAGACGAGAAGGTTTCAAAATATGCCTTGTAAATAAAGTTTCCGGAATGTGGATTCAGAAAATATCAAAAGCTAATTTCCAAGCAAAGGAAAATGCTTCTAGTTTTTTATTTTTCTTCACATTTTTGTTCAAAACTTTTTATTCTTTTCAGATTTTTTCATGCGTTTCAGATTTTGGTGTTTGGATGTTCGGAACTAGTTTCTCGTGGGGGTGGCCCTTACTCAATCGCACTCTCAGCAGCCAATCAGAGTAAGGGCCGCCCCCTCGTAAAACTAGTGCCGAACATTCAAACACCAAAATCTGAAACGCATGAAAAAATCTGAAAAGAATAAAAAGTTTGGATCAAAAATGTGACGACTGCAAGCGAAAAAAAAAAAACAACAACAAAAAAATCATCTTCCTTGGTCTCAAAGAAGTTTATGTTTGATATTTTTGCCACTAATCTAGAACCATGCAGGAGTCTGGAAAAACACCAATCGGTGTGAGTGAGAGTGTGTGTGTGGCTTTGTGATTGGTTGGCTGAGTTGAGTCGCTCTGATTGGCTCCTGTGACCCAGAAATGGAAAAGCGATGCAGAAAATAGCTGGAATGTGTTTAGGATCATGTTCTCGTGTTCTGTGATTCACTATAAGACGATGTTTTTGAGTTTCGAAAACGCCGAGTGCAATTCAGAGAAGTAGTTTAGTGAAGGTGCAGAACATCAAAAAAGCCAAAGCTACCGGAGCCTGACCAACGTTTGGCCATCAGGTGATAATATTCTCTCGTTCTTGTTCTGGTGTTGGGCTTGATGCAGCTGTAAATGGAGTTGTGGATTGGTCCAGCATCTTCTCTCTCCACGCTCCCCTGACTCCAGCTTCACCCTGATGAGGCAATTTAGTCCTGAGATGCTGCAACTCGGTTTCTCTCAAGTCTAGTCTGACTAACCCCCGCTCCTGTCTGTCTGTCTGTCTGTCTGTCTGTCTGCTGTTCTCTCTGTATCAGTTTGTGTATCCATCGGTCTATCTGTATGTCTGTCTGTCTGTTCTATAATGTGTCCTGCCTGTCTGTCCAGCTACCAATAATGTATTTACTATAGTATATTAGATAAATTATTATATATACTTTTAATTTAATTATTATATAAATTATTTCTATTATAATTTATCTACTTACTGATAAAGATAACTGTCAGTCTACTTTCCTGTCTGTCTGTCCTCAAAACCATCTTTACATCTGTATTTCTGTCTGTCTATCTACCTATCATTTTCCATCTGTTCATCTTAATACCTTTCTGTCTGTCTGTCTGTCTGTCTGTCTGTCTGTCTGTCTGTCTACCTACCTACCTATCTATCTATCTATCTATCTATCTATCTATCTATCTATCTATCTATCTATCTATCTATCTATCATCTCTCTTTTTTTCTTTTAGTTTCCTTCTCGTCCATCAACACATCCATCCATCCATCCATACATCTATCTGTCTGTCTGTCTGTCTGTCTGTCTGTTTGCCTATCTTTCCATCCATCCATCCATCCATCTATCTTTTGTCTCTTTTAGTTCCACACCTTCCATCCATCCATCCATCCATCTCTCCTTTGTCTCTTTTAGTTCCACTCGTTCCATCCATCCATCCATCCATCCATCCATCCATCCATCCATCCATCCATCCATCCATCTATCTATCTATCTATCTATCTGCCCTATATATCATTCTGCCCACCCTTCATTGTCTATTCATCCAAAACGCACTCACTCACCCTCATCTCTATCTCTCACCATCAGTGTTGGGTAAGTTACTTTAAAAAAGTAATTAATTACTAATTACTTATTACTTTACCATTTTGTAATTAAATTACTTTTCTAATTACTGTGTCTGAAAAGTAACGTAATTACCTAATGAGTAACTTAACCAATTACTTTTTAAAATTCCTATAAACCTTCAAAAAACGAATTATTTAAAAATAATTTTTAAACACTTTAAACACGACTGTCACAAACTGTCGCGAATCACGTGCACCAGCCGTAAAGCGATTTTAAAGCGGAAAATTAAACTTTTACAAAAAGAAGATAAATTTAAAAAATAAACAATGAGATTCAGCGAATTTAATTATTTTATATTGTAACGCAAGTACATTGAAAGTAACTGTAATGAAATTACTTAAAAATGAACAGTAATTCGTTACTTTACTTTTTCAGTGAAAAAGTAATTTAATTACAGTAATGCGTTACTTTGTAATGCGTTACACCCAACACTGCTCACCATCCATCGTTATGGTGGTATAATGACCATACCATACCAAAGGGTAATATATAATAAACTCACTCACAGCAGTTCGACCAGAGATTATACAAGTTATTTCAAACACAAAGCTACCAGGAGCTTGTCCACCAAACGCGCCAGGACTACGTCTTATAAGAAGTCAGAAGAATCTGTTTTTCCCGCCAAGTAGACGCATTATTAAAATTGGGTAAAAATGTATGCAATATGGTTGAGTTTTGATGAGAGTAAAAATGTTGAAATGTATTTTGATTGTAAATATACTGTTGTTCCCTGCTGTGCTTTTAAAGGGGTTTTTAATATGTATATGATGCTATTGTAGTGGTACAGCCCAAAAAGGGGGCGGAGTTTGGGCCTGTAAAAGCCCAGGGAAATGAACAATATGGTTGGTTGGTTCAGAGTCAATCCTGTGGTTACTTGTCTGTGAGTAATCAATGATGGATTATGTGCTGGGATACTTTTCTGTTTTGTTTGAAGATATAATTTTTTGGGACATTCATCTATTTTTTTTTCACTTTGTGACTGTTTGGCACTGTAAATAAATACCACCTTGCATTCAAGTGCTTGCTAGTGAGCCATCGCTTTTTTTTTGGACCGCGTCAAAGTTCCATAGCATCTTCCCGCATCCGATGTCAAAGGTCAGCCTGAGGCGAGCAGATCCGCAATGTTCCTCAGCATCTGCTGGATAAACGCTGCGTCCCGGTGGCTTTTTCCTCCAGCGCTGAGTTTATTTGACGCGTGTCAGACGGGGTTAGTGGTCCAGGGATGCGGATGGAGGAGATGCTCCGCCTCCCCCCGATTGGCTGTCGCTTGTCAGACAGGTGATGCTTTTTTTTCCATTCCGGGCCGAAATCAAACGGCATTTTCCCGGCCGACTGCTGGTTTGCGCTGTCAGTGTGTGTGAGTGTTTTCCCAGATATTTACCGCCGCTCTGAAGGGAGCGTGTGTGTGTTTGTCTGTGTGTAATGGAGGTCGTCCACTCCTTCCCCCGAGTGCGGGAAGACCACCGCGCTGACAAATGCCATTCCGCTCCTGATTGTGTACATACAGCTCTTATAGAGGCTCGGCAAACACACACACACACACACACACACACACACACATCTGCCTCTAAAGCTCCGCATTTATCTGGTGAGATCAAAAGCGTTTGACCCGGAATCGAACTTGAATTCTAATAACAGTGGGATTCTAATGACGGTTAATAATCAGTGTTGGGTAAGTTACTTTGAAAAATGTAACTAATTACTTATTACTTCACAATTTTGTAATTCAATTACTTTTCTAAGTACTGTGTCTGAAAAGTAATGTAATTGCTGAATAAGTAACTTAGCCAATTACTTTTCAAAATTCCTATAAACCTTCAAAGAATAAATCATTTAAAAGCATATTTACGTATATATCGTCATCATCATCATCATCATCATCATCATCATCATCATGGCGTCAGGAGGCTCCTCAGTTACTGATCAACAGCTTTTCACTTGTAGAGTCTTTTTTATCCTAATATATTCTGCAGTTGTTTTTATTATTGTTCTATCAGCCTGGATTAACTTGAACGGTGGCGTGTGATTGGCTGAGCACTGGTCTCGTGACATTCGTGGTCGGTTCAAGTGTTCCTGGATGTTCGTTTGATGAAACTACTGATTTATCAGAGATTTTTTTATATTATTATTATTATTATTTATTGCAAAGTTTCATTGCAATGATCTAGCAATAATCAAATGAAAATGTTGCTTATTGAATCAGATTTTGCATCAGTTTTCACGTTATAATGTAATAATTCAACTAGTGACACATAACAGTATCAGTCTGAATATTAACTCTTGGCGACGGAGTGTCGGCCTTCATCCGAGAAGCTCATTTCTCAGAAATCCGCTCCACGAACACAAAAGCTCCACAAAAGCGTTTCCTCAACACACACACACACACGTTTAGTGTTGCACGACAATGTCCAATGACAGACGTCTAGAATCATTCGTCACTCACATTCCGTCATCACTCCAGTCCTCAAATATTCCATTCTTTCCCGTCCGTCGGCTTCCAGAAGCTTCCAATTAAACGGTCACGTGACATCCCACCCTCTTTTTCAGCCATACGGGCAACATTTATGCACAATTTGGGACGTGTGGCGTATCGCCCGCTCACCGTCACTCAGCCTGAAAAAAACATGTTTTCCGTCCGAGTGTAACGAAGGATGTAAGGAATAACAATGCATGTTCTCCGCCTCATTATCCGCTTCCGGTGTCTTTGCTCGGGCCGGAGGAATCACCTGAGATTAATTTGCAGTGCTGGGCCGCGCTCTGTCCCTTATCCCATCCATAATTCAGCAGCCGTGTGACCGGAGCAGAGCGGAATATTCTCTTCCTGCGGACGGCGTGTGCATCACATGTCAAAGTCCGCTCTCATTCCATTCAAAATTCTGATTTTATTCGCCACATACCAATTATCTTTACTACTAATACATTAATAATACATTTTCTTGCTAATTTTCTTTTTGCTTGTATGTGATTCTTACTGTGGACCATTTATGAGTCTGAAAAAAAAATGATAACAATAATTATACGTGATACAACATGTAGTGAAATGTGTTTTTGATTGTTCCAGCATTTAAACAGAGAGATGGGTGAGAGACAACAAAATGTGCAAAAGGGAAAATACAATTTAAAAAAATAATAAAAATAGAAGTACGATAAAACAAGATATAAAGATAAAATATGTTTTTTCCAAATGTGCAAAGGGAAATGCAATAAAAATAAAGAATAGAAATACGATAAAAACAAGATATAAAGATGAAATATGATTACAAATACAAGTACAAAATGACTAATACAAAATTTCCAAGATAAAAAACACAGGTACGTAGAAGTGTGTAAAATATAAAAATGTACAAAAAGTGTCTCTAGGAAGGTTTAAAGTATCAGTGATCCAAAAGAGTTGTAAAAATGACCGGTTAAAGTTAGTCAAAAATGTCAAAAATACCAAACGTAAATTTCTAAGAAACGAACGAAAATGCTTCACTTTCACGTTGTTTTTTTTTATATTTTCGATTGCAATATTCACATTTTTGTTTGAAACTTATTTTCACTTCAGTTTTTCATTTGCTTCAGATTTTTTGGTTTTTACTTCTTGCACTAGTTTCACGTGGGGGAGGTAGGGGTGGGCGGTATACCGGTTTTAACGTGAATACCGGTATTGAGATGCGCCACGATATGGATTTTGCAATATCTGGATACCGTGGCACTTTCATGAATGTACTTTTTATACACACATATCAACGCTTTAATACTTTAAAATACATTTGTTTCGTTATAACTTTTAATTACGACACAGATACTTTGCTAATCGAATACAGAAAGCGTTGTAAGAAACTAAAATAATAGATCACCCGCGAGGCGCATGGGTTGCGCATGCGCTGTGCCGCTCCATGTCTGTAATGTTCCGGTTTTTTTAGAGCGGCTGTTTTAGTGTGCGCGAGTCCGAAAAAACGCGAGAGAAACGAGAAAATTCTGCTCGTTTTATTTTGGTCGAAGTCTGTGTTCGATTGTTAACCTTGGTTTCACGCAACTTTAGATTCAGACGCGCGCGCGCGAAAGAGAGGGAAAGCGTGACACGCGCTGGCTCTCTCCATTTTTGTCTGTCTGTCTCTCTCTCTCTCTCTCTCTCTCTCTCTCTCTCTCTCTCACTGTCTATCTCTCACTCACTCTCTCTCTCTCTCTATCTCTCTCTCTCGCTCGCTGTATATCTCTCACTGTCTATCTCACTCTTGCTGTCTATCTCACTGTTTCTCTCTCACTCTCTCTCTCTCTCTCTATGTCTCTCTCTCTCTTTCTCCCTCTTGCACTCTCTTAAAAGATAGACCCAGGACATTTAATTTAAATGTTTTTTTTTAAATAAATGTCTGGACTACTTTTAACAGATATACGGTATTAAAAATGACAGCTGCTTCTCCAGGTTTCCCATTGCGTTTTAATTTCGTACTTTATATAAAATAATACCCCCCACACACAATATCATGATATAATACCGATACCGTCTGTACACTTGAAAATACCGTGATATGAATTTTAACCCATATCGCCCACCCCTAGCGGGAGGCTCTTACTCTGATTGGCTGACGGGAATGTTGATTGACTAAGAAGAGGGAAGGTGGAAAAAAAGAAAAATCCGATTCAATAGATCCTATCGTAGCGTTTAGTTTGTTTGTTTTTAATACAGAATGCAACATTTCATTTGTGTTTGTTTGACGTTTGTGATCACCTGCTGTATTTGTATAAAACAGCTTAAGATGAATGGTAACTTGATGAAATGTGTTTTGCAGATTTTACATTAGACAGACATAATGCTTTTATTAATCCCACAGTTGGGAAATTGCGAGATTATTCAAAAAAAAAAAAATAAAATAAAAAACAATATTTCCAAATTGTATGTTAGTACCAATTTCATTACCTGTTTTAGGTGTTCCGTATTTTGTTTTAAAAAAAAATTTGGAGGTCAATAGAACTTTTTTGTAGTTTTTCATGTGGCTCAGACTCTTTCTTTACTATTACTCAGACTCATACTCTGAAACTCAGGCTATTTCTTTTACTCTGTATATTTACACTTCATGTTACAAACTATACCTCTTATTACACTGTACATTTCTTCCATCTCAATATGAACCTTTCAAACATTTCAATCTGTCATTTATCTGTAACTCAACTGGTCAATGAACTGTATCTCAAGATGTAGTGTTTCTGTATCTTGGAATTTTTCTATTTTATCTTATTCAGTAATTTTTCCTACACAGTGGCTTAATCTGTCACTTTCCTGTAGCTCACAATGTAAATGAACACATCTCACAACTTGTAGTTTTCCTGTAGCAGCTTATTTTATAATGTTCATGAATCTCATTCTGTAATTTCCCTGTTGCTCAATCTGGACTATTTTTTGTTTTATATGGTTCTTTTTTTTAATTGTAATGTGGCTTTATCTGAAATTTTCCTATACCAATCAACCCTGGAACAGCATAAGGTTTGTTATACAATAACTCAGTAATAACTCTATAATCCATGCACCTTTCCATTTTCCACCACTTGTTCCATAGACATGGCTTTTATTTCCACGTAGAACAAGACGAAAAACGATAATTCTGAAACCAAATAAGATATCATCTTCCGAATAAACCGACTTCATCACTCTGCGTCTTCAGCCTTGGGCGGGAACATCTCAGGAGTCTTGACTGGCATTTAGTATTCAAACAGCGAGATCCTGTTGGCATTCCGCGGCCCCGCGGGTTTGATCTGGAGAGAGTGTGTGTGTGTGTGTGTGTGTGTCCCGCTCTGAGACTGGGCAGTGTGATGGGCAGCCGAGTAGAACCAGCTCTTCCTCCTGTATCATCCAGCACGTGCTCATCATCATCATCATCATCAGAAAGCGCTGATCATAAACAGCTACGGCTCAGTAATTGGCCTCTATAGGTTCTGGTGGACGTTTTGGTGTAATTACGGCTTAAACAGGAAGGTGGTTGCTAAGGTAGATGTCTTTCTTAAAGTCTCAATGTTTATGAAAACATGTTTAAAAATGTATAAACATGTATAAATAATAAAACTCTAACCCTATTTACTATTTGATTTGTTTATTTGTTTTCTTTATTTAAAAAAACTATTATAAGGCATTTATATATTTATATTTTTGTCAAAAAAAAAAAGAAACTGTTGACTAATATACTATATTGCAAATATATATGCATGTTCCGTAATTGCAATTTATTTTTATTAAACTGTATAATAAAATATATTAAACTGTATTTAATAATATTTAGCGGTTCTGTACAATACAAACAAATACGTTAAATATTAATAATAAAAACAATAAAAATAAATTTATATATTGCATAATTGTTATAAATTTGAAAGACATTTTTAATGCATACATTTAAAATAATTAAATGCACTGTATTTAAATAGCATTTTGTGATTCTGTACAACATAAACAAATAAATAACACAATAGTTTTTACATTTAATTTACATTTAAATAATTGTTATGATATTGAATGACAGAATGTTGTGACTGTACAATACAAACAGAAAAACAAAATAATAAAATAAACTAAAACACAAATAAATGTATACATTTGATAATTGTTATTATTGTTATTAAATGACATTGTATAATGTGTATGTATATAATTGTTATGATATTGAGTGACATTGTATAATGTATACATTATTTCCTGCAGATAGTCACGCGAGATATTTGACGTCATTTAGGGTATAAAGGATCCGCATTTCCTGACTGTGAGGGAGTGATGCATTGAACGGCAAAATTAAACACGTGTTAAACCTCTAACGCGGTGTCGGCTCAATTCATTACCCCTGGATCCAGCTTCCGGACAACTCCCTTCGACAGAGACCTGCCATCTCGGCCATGATGGAAT